>JBAMJV010010075.1:0-32121 GCA_037951105.1 Echinarachnius parma
ATGTTGTTGATGGTATGTAGTTTTGGTGAGTTTAGGTTAGTTGTAGTGGTGGTTTTTGGTGTGTAGGGGTGGGGTGTGGTTGGGGTTGTTGTTTGGGGGTGTTGGTGTGGGGTGGTGTGTAGTTGTGGTTGGGAGTGGTAGTGGGTTTATGATTTATTGTGTTTGTTGGTTTTATTTGATTGTGGTTAAGAGAGGGTGAGAGGGGGTGGTGTTGTTGTTTATGTAGGTTGTGAGATATAGTAGATATTATATAGGTGGTGTAGGTGTGTGGGTGTTGGTTGGGGGGTATGGAAGGTTTGTGTTGGTGTTTGTGTGTTGTGTTGAGATTGTGGGGTTAGTTGGGATGGGGTAATGTTAGGGTTGTATGGGTTGTGGTTGGTGTGTTATGGGGGGTTAGGGGTGTTAATTTAAGTATGTTATGTTGTTTAGTGTGATGTTAGAATAGGGGAGAGTTGGTGTATTGTGGTATTTAGGTTTTTGTTTTAAATTATAGTTTGTAGGGGAGTTTTTGATGGGGGATTAATGGGGGATGTATATGTGGTGAGGGGGTGGGGTTGGTTTGTTGTTGGTTGTTTAGGATTAGTTAGTGGGTTTTTTTAGAGGGTGGTATTGGGGATTTTGGATTATTGGGGGGGGTGGGGGGGGAGGGGGTTTTTGAATGAGTTGGTGGGTAAATTTGTTGGTGTTGGGATGTTGGGGTGGGGGTGGTGTGGGATGAGGGGAGGGAGTGGGGTAAGTTGTTGGGGGGAGAATGGTTTTGGATGGGGGAGATTTGGAGTATAGATGGAGGGATGGTAAGATAGTTTTTGTATGTTTGATAAGGGGTAGTGGATGGGGGGAGGGGGATTTAGGTAGTGGGTATGTTGTTGGTTGTGGTGGTTTTTGATTTTTGTTGGAATTAGGGTGATTAAAGTTAAGATGTTGAGTTATGAGAGGGAATAGTGAGTGTTTTAAAGTTAGAGGGTGAAGGATGTGAAAGAGAGTGTTGAAAATTGGGTTGGGTGAAGGAGGGGTGGATGGTGTTGTTGTGAGGTAATGAGATTGTGTGTTGGGTTGTATATAAGGAGTGGGGGAGTGGAGTTGATTTGTATAAGGGAGTATTGAATGGAGAGGGAGGTTGAGAGGTTGAATGGGGAGGGGGAATGAGGGGTTGATATTGGTGTGGTGGGGGAGGATGGGGAAAGTGTGGGGTTGTTGGTGGTGTTTTTAGGTGAGAGGAGGGTGAAAGAGATGTGTGAAAATTGGGTGGGGGTGAAGGAGGGGTGGATGGGTGTTGTAGGGAGTAATGGAGGATTGGTTTGTTGGGGATGTAGGATAAGAGTGGGGAGTGTTGATGATTTATAAGGAGTATTGAAGTGAGAGGATTGAAGGTTAGGGTTGAATGCGGTGTGATCATTGTTCTTTGCGGTTCTTTTAATCACAATATATTTATGGTCAGTTTCCCTATAAATAATATTTGAATTAATAAGAATTAATAATTACGATACAATATAGTATATAATTGACAGATCGTCACGTATTATAGGTGAAATAGTTAGAGGCGCATTGTAACCTTGGTCATCAGGTCCAGTACAAGCCCGCACACTTATCTTGCACACCAACTGAACTCCCAGGGAGCAGTTAAGCCCAAGCTGCTATACTATATCGGGCGCAATCAGGCTAATTTACCCCCAACCAATACAAGCATCCACTTTATACTCATGCGTAGAGAGAAGCAATGTACCATGCCTTGCTGAAGAGCACAACATGCCGGGGCAGGTAGTTACTTTTGAGCCAACAGTAGCGTGAGGAGGCTGGGCGTTGATGAATAAACCTAAATACTTGATTGCCCATGGGATTAACCATTGGCACGAATTTTCTTCATGGGCAAAACTTTAATCTTGGCTTAAAAAGGACCTAATAACTTTGTTTACATGTGCAAACAGTTATGACCGGTTGGTACAAAGAGAATTGTTGTAATAGGGTGTGTCCACCGAGCAATGTGTGAAAGTATCACGTTAAACGGATGTTACATCTGAATAAATAATGGCAGAGTAATGAGCGAAAATGCACTTACTCATTGCACTGACTTTGTACACGATTATGACTATCCGGTGACAATTTGAAAATCCAAACACTTTAGTCGTAAATATCTGTTAAACGAAAGGGGAAAAAATAAAAAATAAAAAACCTGTCCCATTTGCTTCTATTCTTAATACAAATACAACAAGGAATGAGAGAACCGCTAGACTTTTAAGAAAATGTTGAAGATTTGGGGAATGTTACTAGATCCCCTCAGTGAACTAAGACAACAAAATACCAATGTCAGGTTAAACCGTTGACGGTTGTGTCATTATGACAGCGGATATATTATAATAAGTGTTTGTCTTTAGTTTATAATCAATCCCTCTAGTTTGGCCTAGGAATCCGGATAAAGGGTCGTTTAAAACGGAAGTCACAATATCGTCGATAAGCAGTCATACTGTGTCGTGTATCATCCATTCTATTATACCACTCCTGATCAGCTACACAATGATTGCTCTGACATACACATATATGGAGGGGTCTATGAATAATGCTAATCGATAAATAGTGTGACTAATATGAAGAAAAAAAAAAGAGCTATTGCTACCACATGGCCGGGAGGTTCATAACAGATGCATCAGTCTCACGAAAATGGTGATATTGTAACGAATCTGCCTTTTTGACGGACAGAATGTTATAGGATGAAGATGATGATGATAATGGATGTCTGGATGGCCGAGGTTATATAGTTCTAAATCACAATCATAATCACATTCACTCTGTAAAACACGTTCCACAAGCTTCGATGTAAAGATAACAGTTGGCGAGAGTTATTCGGTTATTCGTTTATTTTTCCATAAACAACTTCGTACAATTCCATGATGAACAGGACTAACTATAACTAACTAACTTCTAACTTCGTACTGGAACCGTCTCTATAACTTAGCGCTCAAATCACAACTGAATAATAACTGACTTGTACTGGACGAAACTCAACTAACATCTGAACCACTGACTAAAAATGAACCGAACAACTGCATTCCTGAACCAGAGAGGGTCCAGGTATATATAGGTCAGATGAAAAAGGATGACATCTATTAAGACACTAACTAAGAGGTTACTAAATGCAACAAAGAACAACCTCTAGCGACTTGACATTACAATGGACATACTTCCTAGAAAATAAATACAATAGTCTAAAAACATTACAGGGATTTAAGGTTAAGCGGCGACATCTGAGAGAAGGGTCAACAATACTTCTTAGAAATACACCTATAAACATTGCAGGGCTTTAGATTAAGCAATTAAACAATAGAGGGTATTACTGTAGGTAGGTGTGAAGTACAGGTATACAGGGTTAAAGACAGGGTAACACAGATTTAATGACACCAAAGAGCATCACCGCTCTTTGAGAGGGATGAATTCAAGGATTACCATGAAGAAGGGCATACGAAGATTAAGATGAGAGACAATTGAAGGGCAAACTGGGGAAGCACATAACAGCGATGTTATGAATGGCATTGTAAGGTGAGGCTTAAGTGGGAACTAACCCACATGATTTAAGTGGGAGAGATGTGCTGGTAGGTAAACTTTACAGGAACAAAGAGGCAACAGACTAATATACATGGGGAAATATAGTGGTCAATGACTTGGTCCAATAATACATGCAACACTACTAAATCCATATATGTACATTCGTAACAATATAAAGGGATCTAGTAACTTTGTTGGCAGGTGCAAAAAGTGATGAGTGATTAATAAAATGTGTATTGGTGTGATCTGTTATGACCGCAAAGTAATGTGTGAACATTTCACGTGAATCGGATGTTTGGGCCGAGGAATTAGCAAAAATGCAAAGTAATTATCACTTGCTGATTGCACTTACTTTGTACGCGGCTTAAATCATCCCGTAGACAGTTAAACATCTGAATACTTCAATCGTAAATATTTGTTGAACGAAATCGAAATTCGAAAATACCGACACCTGTCCCGTGCTTATATTGTTAATATGAATATGACAAGGTATGAAATAACTACTAGAGTTCCAAGTAGGTATTGAGGATTTAATGCTACTCAGTACCTTTAATACGAGTGTTTTGAGTAAACGAATAACCACAACACATTGAAATCAGACACAAACAAGTCCTCAGATGAAAAAAGTAATAGAGATGAAAATCAATGAAATATAGATTTGAATGCAACAAGCGGCGCATTGTTGCAATTCATTCCTCGTACACCGGGTAAACAGGTTGTTGATGGTGTGGCAGATTGGTAATATGCAATAATAAACGTTTATGGACATGCATGCATGGTTTGGAATTGGGGAACGTCGTGGGGTAGTAATAATCATAACAATAGCAAACTATCATGATTATAGAATCGTATATTGCGCTAATGCCACCTTATTAACAACGAACGGTGTGCAGGAAAATTATATACATACAGTAGAACAAATAATTATGATCATAACATATATAACTATGTGACGAAAGAGTAAAAGCAATGTTTCGTAATACGAAAATAGGAGTATTGGCACTGAAAACCATTATGATAATGTCTTTAAAATGTAAAACAGATACACTGATATAGTTGTCTATCATTTTACCACTGCTGTGTTCAATCCAGTTATATTTAACGTTGTATATATTTACCAAATAGTACATTCAGGTGAAGTTCGTTATTCCGAAGGTTCGATACTTCGAAGGTTTGTTATTCCGAATGTTCTTTTTTACGAAAATGAAATAGGGTTCGATATTGCAAAGGTTTGTTTATCCGAAATTAATTAATCCAGTTTGATGTTTCAATGGTTTGTTAGCTCAAAATGACAAAGGGTTTGTACTAAGCCTTTCGAATTAACGAACTTCATTTGTTGCTCATGTAAACGAACCTCATTTATTTTTCGGATTAACGAAGCTCATTTCAGTTTCGGATTACCGAACCTTCGGAATATCAAATCCGACTTAATTTTCGGAGAAATGAACCTTCGGAATAACGAGCTGCAACCATACAATCACCGGGACGCCGACAGAAGAGTAGAATTCAGAAATGTTTAAATGAGAAATGTGAAATATTGAATCTAGTACCATTGTCAAAATCCATAAAACCGAATAAGAAATCTAAATAGTTCTCTCATACCATGTGGTATTCGTATTACCAATAGAAGCATGGAACAGGTTTTTTTTTATAATTTTGTCCTACGTTATAACAATATTTACGATTGAATTGTTCGTATTGTTGATTATCCACTGCACTCTTAAAATGGTGGGTAAAGTGAGTTGGGTAATTGTTGGTTGGTTAAAATGATTCATAATTCTGGACAATTATTACCCAATTGAGCCTTCAAGAACATCAGTTGGGCAGATTTTAACCAATAGTTGTGTAGACATCATGTTGCCCAGTGTTGGGCAACATACTGTCCAATTTTGCCCAATTATTTTAAGAGTGTTGGTAGTCATAACCGAGTAAAAAGTCAGTGACATGAGTTTGTTATGGAGTGTCATTGGCATGTGTGCACATCGCTCGTCCATAGTAAATCCATTTAACTTACCATTTTCACACAATACACAGAGGACACAATCAAATGACACAACTACACATTTTAACAACCATTTAGAACTTCTTACATTTGCCAACTAGATCCCTGCACAAAGACTAAACAGTTCTGATGTACCAAACATGTAATAACTAAAACTTGCAAGTTGTCATTAAAGGGATAATTAATTTTTGGTTAAGAGGGCGCTACAAAATGTTTGTGAGATACTGAAAAACTGAGTGTCAAATTTGAAAGAGCATACGATTTTAATGACAGAACAAAATTATTTGATCAAAATTAGTTCAGAAATAGCTAAAATATCCTTAAACATACGAATTTATAATAATTGTGGGGCCCCACAATTATTCGGTAATTTTAAACCAGCCGTTAGTCTTTTTAAAAATGCTTCCTCTTTTCAACAAATTATAAAAGAGGTTTTTAACAAGTTGAAGATTATTCACTATTTCAGCAAAACATCACATGCACACATTATTTTCTGAATGGTTGAAACTATTGCGTTTTTAGAAAGCTCCTTCTTAATTTCGAACGGCTCTTTTTGAATAATAATAGGCGTGTTACTTAAGAGTCATTTGTAATTTTGTATTACTTTCTTACTTTGTAATGTAATGGTGCAGGTTTGTTTACTAAAAATCAGTTTGACGAACACTGTACTCTCTGTACCAGAACTCAACTATCTATGTAAGTCATGCCGTAGACAGTTTAACATTTGAATACTTAAATCGTACATATCTTTAGAACGAAATGGAAATTCGAAAGTCCCGAAACCTGTCCCGTACTTGTATTATTAATATGAATATTACAATGTATGAGAGAACCAGCTAAAGTTCCCAGTGTGTATTGTGGATGTTATTTTACTAAGCCCCTTAAATATGAGTGATTTGAGTAAAAAAAATTATCCCAGCAAATTGATATCAGACAAAAACAAGTCCCCCAAAGACTAAAGTAATATAGATGATAATCAATACAAAATCATATTCTTTTAAATGCAACAAACGGCGCATTGTTGCAAATCAATCGGTGTACATCGGGTAAACAGGTTGTGTATTGTGTGGTAGCTTGATAATATGGAATAATAACCGTTTAAGGACATGCATGCATGGTTTTGATTAGGGGAGCGTCGTGGGGTAGTAATTATCATATCAATAGTAATACCATTATAAATATAGACATCATAAAATGCGCCAATCCTATCTGTTTAACAGCGAACAGTGTGCAGTTAAATTATAAACACAGAGTACAAAATCATGATTATAATAACACAAAAAGTAACTACCCCCCCCCCCCCCCCCCCTCAACAACAGCTCATAATTTAATAACCAAGAATCGTTTCACGATTTCGCTTTGCCAAAATATTTATATGGTAGTGAGTAAAACAATATTTAAAGAATTACTCATGTTTGAGTAAGCACACAGTATAGAAACTATTCATGTTTAAAAATTCGCAAAAGCTATGATATTTTTGCGGGTTATTGAGTATTGAGAAATGTCTAATTGCACTGTTTTACAATTGCAAAGGCTGAACTTTAGTAACCAACACATGCACAGTAACATTACAAACTAATATTTATAACTCCACCATGCTCAAAAGGTAAAACAATTACAAACGACTAATTAAACAGCCTGTTATCATTCAAAAGAGCCATTTAAACACAAGAGGGCGCTCTCTAAAAAAAAGCATTGGTTTCATTGAATATCAAATACGACTTAATTTTCGGAGAAACGAACCTTCGGAATAACGAGCTGCAACCATACAATCACCGGGACGCCGACAGAAGAGTAGAATTCAGAGATGCTTAAAGGGATAGTTGAGTTCTGGTAAGGAGAGTACAGTTTTGGTGAAACTGAATTTTAGTAACCAAAACCTGCATCATTACATTATAAACTAATAGTTATAACTAGAAAGGAACACAACATAACAAATAACGTAGTAAAGGTCATGTTATCATTCTAAAAGAGCCGTTAAAACGTAAGAGGGCGCTCTCTAAACACTCATCGGTTTCAACCATTTTTAATAAAATATTGTGCATGTTTTGTTTTGTTGAAATAGTGATTAGATAGAGAAATAACCAACAACTATTTAAATACCTATTTTGTAACTTTTTGAAAAGAGGAAGCATTTTTTGGAATTTTTAACGGCTGGTTCAAAATTCTCTAATAAACCCGGGGCCCCGGGTTTATTACAAATTGTTATATTTATGGATATTTCAGCCGTTTCTGAACCGATTTTGATAAAACAAAGATGATTTTATTGTTTAAATAGTATGCTCTTTCAAATTTTACACTCAGTTTTTCATTACCTCACAAACCAATTGAGTAGTCTAGCGCCCTCTCTACCAAAACTCAACTTTCCCTTTAAATGAGAAATTTGAAATATTGGATCTAGTTACATTGTAATATCAAATCCAGTAGTTCTCTCATACCATGTTGTATCCGTATATAAAGATATTTAAGATTGAAATGTTCAGATTGTTAACTATGCACCGGGTAGTCATAACCGAGTAAAAAGTCAGCGCAATGTGCTAGGGAATATAATTTGCATGATTGCACATTGCTAGTCCATTTTCTTACAATACACAGAGGACTTATGAAATCACACAACTATAAATTTTACCAACCATTAAGCACCTATTACATTTGCCAACAAAGTTACTAGATCCTTGCAAACAAACTATACAGTTTAATTTAGCAAACATGTAATAACTAAAACGTGCAAGTTGTCATAAAGGGATAGTTAAGATTTGGTCTAGAGGGCACTACACACAAACTAATTTGTTGTGAGATATTGAAAAATTGAGTGTCAAATATGAAAGAACATACAATATTAATTGCAAAAACAAACTCATTGTATTAAAGTGATGCCTGTAAAGTGTCTAACTCCACAAAAAAAATACTTGGAGCGTCCTCGTTTCTCTTCTGCCGTGTTGTTTAGCTTATGGTAGGAGAAGAATAAAATAGGGTTAGAATTTTTCAAATGTTCCTTTAGTATGAAGATATTTATCATTGAAAATCATTATTTCAAAAGCGTTCACGTCCGGCCAGCGCGCGTGGGAAACCTTCCCGACTGTGTTGAGCCGAGCGCGCGCAAATTCCATGAGTTCCGTACCGTCTGTAAACACGGGTGCGGATATCGTCAAGATCAAACGGATGATTATTACTGCGACAAATCTACGGCAGCCCCTACCTGTCCATGCTTTCGATACCAATCTAAGGTTCAGGGTCTGGAGGTAACTGTATACGCGCCTGTAAAATAATAACCACAACAAATGAAATAAGACACAAAAACTGTCCCCTGATGACAAAAAAGTAATAATGATAACAATCATAAATTCGAATTCAACAAATGGCGCATTGTTGTTATTCATTCCGCGAACTTCGGATAAGCAGGTTGTGTATTGGATGGCAGGTTAAACATATGCAATGATAATCGTTTATCAACATGCATAATGGTTTTGATTAGGTGAACGTCGTGGGATAGTAAAAATGGTACAAATAATACCTTTACAAATCTTGTAATTCGGCAATTCTATGCAAACCGGCTGTTATTGAACCCACAGACATCAATGAGTTTAGCTAAGCAGGAGACCTGGGAATATACGTCAGTGGGCGATGAGTGAATCATTATCTACTTTTATACTTCCAACAAACATTGTATTATATGGTATTCGGCTTTCAACCCGTTTCTCTTTTCCAATGCGATAAATAAAGCAAATAATGTGAAACTCTGATGAAACACAAAGCCAACGCTGCTTCATGCCGTAGGCTGGTTAGCTCAGTACGCTAGGTAGTAGGCCAGAGGTGTAACAAGAGGGGCTAGTCATGGGGTCGGGACTCACACTTTGTATCCACCCAATATAAATTGACAATGGTAATGTCACGCGATTGTACCTAATCAATCAGAAATTATAATACATGTATATTGCGAATATCCCACTTATAAAAAGGAATTCTCATGCAAAAACAACATCCAGACAGCGGCGCTCATGAAAGAAACCATTGGCGCAAATTCCTAATAATTGACATAACTTTAGTCTGGGCTTAAACTAAAACAGTTATGTATGAGTCATTTGTATGTTTTGAATACAACATGTTCGAATGCAAATTTTGACGAAAAAACACTTTTAAGAAATGTCACTTAAAAAGTACGACATCTTGATAAAATAATAACCATCAGTTGTTTTTCCTAAAAAATAGTTCATGCTGTGTTTTAATACACATGTGGTTTTCCATAAGTTTAAGTCCAAATTAAATTTAAGTTAATTCTACAATCTTGGTGGAACATCTCATGATGTCCCGTTATTAGTATTATCTATGCGCACTATCTAGTAGTCCCTTACTCCGAGCACGTATTTACATGTCATGTCTGCATGTGCATAGGTAGAAGATGTGCTTTCGACACATTTTTATTTTCAAATGGGATAAATAAAACAAATAATGTGAATCTCTGATGAAACAGTGCAGTAGAGAGGTTAGCTTGACACGCTAAGTAATAACCCATGGGTATGGGTATAACAAAAGGTGGTGGTCGAAGAGGTCGGAGACTCACACTATGTATCCACCATAGCTGCTGGCAAGGGTAATGTCACCTGATTGGATTGTAACTAATCAAATCAGCTAGAAACTATATTGCGAAGATCCCACCTATATGCAATCTCAAGTAAAAACCCAGTGCATACATAGCTGCTCCCAGGAGGGAAACCATGGGTGCGAATTCGTCACACCTTGGCAGATGTGGCCGGTTAGAAATATGCTATAATAACTATTTATAAACATGCATACATGGTTTTGATTAGGTGAACGTCGTGGGATAGTTAAAATGAAAAAAATGACACAACTAATATCAAACATGCAGAAAAAAGTCTAATGCGCCAATTCCACTAACAACATTAAATACGATGCAGTTATAAATGATCTGCACACGGCGAAACAACACAAGAAAACATAAGCATTTGTATAACTAACAAATATGTGACGAAAGACGAATTACACGTTTTATAATACGACAATAGGACAATTGACACCGACAATGTATAATAATGTCGTCAAAATGTAAAACACAGACAAATGAGAGATTTGAAATAGATGATCTAGTATAATTGTCCAAATCCGCAAAATGTAATAAGAAATCTAGTAGTTCTCTCATACCATGTTGTACCCTTGTTACCAATATAGATATAGAACAGGTTTGTTTTCTTAAAGTTTCCGTTTCGGTATAAAGATATTTAAAATTGAAATGTTTGGATAACTAACTTTCCACTGGAAAGTGTTAACCTGGTTTAAAGTTAGTGCAATGAGTTAAGGAATATAATAATAAGTTTTGCTATTAAACTACTCATTCATGTTTATGCATCTCTAAACGTACAATGTTTACACAATACACAGAGGACATACTGTATATAATCACAGAACTATACATGTTATCATCCATCCAGCACTTCATTCACATGCCACTAGATCTCTACAAAGAGACTACACGGTTTTAGTTAAACTTGGAAACAACTGCAACTTCAGACACCTTAAATTAATCAAAAACAGTTATCACAAAATACAAATGTGATGTTGAGTTAAAATACTAGTTTTCTAGATGAGAGGTAAGTGTAATTCATGTACAAGTTTTTGTTTGGATAATGTCCACAAAATTAAAAGTTGTGTTTATTTTCTTCAGTTATTGAACATGTAATGTACCCTCACATGTATTCTATATAAATTGTTTTCTTGATATTTCAGCTATTTCTAAGCCGATTTTTGATCAATCAAAGTGTATTCTGTCTTTAAAACTGTGTGCTCATGTTGACATTGTGCACTTAGATGTTAAGCTTGTTATTGCAATGCAGAGTGTGTACCGATTATTTCCGACTATATCAAGTACGTATGCAAATACGGTCCGCTTTGTTATAAGTTGATGTCATTTATCTTTCTTGCTTATTTTCCATTTTCATACGACTTAACTTTGGTTTTGGTAAAACATGAATATGGACAGGAATTCCCTCTACTTACCAACATTTTTTCAACGAAACCACGTGAACAAATTATATTCAAACCAAACGGAAGACTTTTAGAGTCAGCATACCTCAATATCACTATAGAAAACGCCCCCACACAATCACACAATGTCCGATACTGGCGCCTAAATAGATATCAATCATGCCAAGAGGATGAAAACAATCTGTTGTTTGGCATGGAGAACAAAACATGATTCTCCTGTTGCATCGGTGATTTTCTAAAGGTGGGCTGCGTGGGACAATACTTCGACAATTGATAGACGATCGATTCATTTCATCAAGCAGTTACCTGGACTACTTTAATTCCAAGAGGCGATAAATCCACTTGTTCAAGAAAAGAAGGATATTCTGTCTAACTTTGTACACATGCTTATTTGAATATGACAATAGAATGTACATCATTTTATATTGATTGTGTAGTGTTTCCTAAATGTGGATTTCTAGAAAATTACGTAGCTTATTAATGCCCAGATTTGTTAAACATAATTTGTATGGATAGTGGACTTATTCCCTTTTATAATAAGCGTTCTCATTTTGTATAGTGCACTGGCACTGACTTGTACAGGGAATATCTATAATCTGTACACAATATCGCAGTAGTTATCGTATGCCCGTTCACAATTACATTGCATAAATAAGGCAGATAATCAGACCGAGTATGTTCACTATTGAAATACTGTTTGCATGATTTCAATGCTTTCAGTATATTGTTCACCCTACTGTCAGTCTTAAAGGGACTTAGTAACATTGTCCAAATCCTCAAAATAAAATTGTAATTCTAGCGGTTCCTTTATACCTTGTTGTATTCGTATTAATAATAAAATCATGGGACAGCTTTCGGTTTTTCAAATTTCCCTTTCATTACAAAGATATGTATGATTGAAGTATTTAGATAAGAAAATCTCCGGGCGAGATTTTCATCCCTGTACAAAGTGAATGCAGTGAGTTGGTGAATATCACCCAATATCACTTTGCATTTTCGCTCATTACTTGGCCATACATTGTCCATTTGACCTGAAATTTTCACACAATACCCTGAGGACATATGAGATAACAACAGTATACATTGCATCAACCATTCATCAGTTTTTGCACATCTCAACAAAGTTACTAGATCCCTTTAAGGCATTTTGTAGAAAAGTAATTTTGTTGAATACAACTAAACTAGGCTCAAATTCATTGCAACCATCCATGCGACACCTTCAATAATACACAGTGGTGGTGCTACCAGGAGTTGGGGTCGGGGGGGGGGGGGAGGGGAGTTCCCCAAATAATTTGACAAATTCAATGCAATCATAAAGGTAACGTCTGTGAAATATCACACATAAGGTGCATGGGCCGCGGAACCGGGGGCTGGTGGGCTGGGTGCCCGGGGGGCACTCGAATTATTTTTGGACGGGGGTGTGCCTCACGGAACTCTGAAATGGGGGTCTGAAGAGCTGACTACAAGAACAAAATATAGGGTCTTTGGACCTACAACAACCCTGAAACGGGAGTTAAGGGGTCTAAGGAGCAGACTAAAACTACAAAATACAATATACTTGGAGCTACCAAAGACATACGGAAACCCTCAAAAGGGCTCAAATGGTGGTCCAAGGAGCCGACCTATAAAAGAGAATAATGGACCTGGCGCTAGTCAAATACAAAGCCAAGTCATTCCGGGGGTCTATGGAGCCAAACTAGAAGAAGAATAAAGGACTTGGCGCCACTCAACTACCTAGCCAAGTCATTCCGGGGGTCTATGGAGCGGCAGTTTTTGAAAATCGGGTATCTTTAGAGCTGCGATTGGGTGTGAAAGGGGTTATTTTAAGGGGCACATACCCGTCTTACATTATACATTAGTCCCCCCCCCCCCCGGGATGTGTTCTGCAGCCCCCAGTGTTTGGACTTAAACAAAGAAATACATAAGCATAACTATATAACAATTCAAATGTGGTTAGCCCGCCCCCCCCCCCCCCCCGCCCCCAACAATCAGGGAGACGACGCCATGCCATCAATACTACATACAAGTACAACTAAACATAATCGGATATACCAGAATATTAAGTGCTTGAGAATACACAGTGTAGGAGGATATGGCTTTGCACATCATATATGTGTCACGTGACTTCAACCACGGATTAAAGCGAACCAACACCCATAGAGAATTTTTAAAAATAACAGAAAATATATCGCAAACTGGACTATATTGTTTGTAATACTCAATACCGTCAAGAGCATATAAATATCCCCTTTAACATATAACACAGTAATACATGGAAATAATTAAAATATGGACAATATTGAGCCTAATATGGTAAGTCATGGTTTCGCTTACCACGTTTGTATTACCTTGGTAATCGAAACAAAAACACAGAGCGTTAAGCTGTAGTTGAAGTACTCATTTTTGACTCCTTGGGGAGAATTCCAGCCAAGCTGCACATAACAGGTGCTTACATGTTTTACGAATACCTGCGATACAACGATTCAACCCATGCTCATTGTTACGGATACTATATTGGTATTTACTACCAGACAGGTTTAAGACTGTGGGAGTATTACCATCATTCATGTTCCTAGGCAATTGTTATATAAATACATTGAAATTCAGGCCAGGGTTTGCCCTGCCTCACGCATGCATTAAAGTGATCCAATAATTTCGTACAATTCAAATTCACTTTCAGCTTTCACAATTCTCTTGTATCTTGTTGTTTGGCTTATGAAGCTCATGGTGAAATAATAATGAAATGGGTTTTGATTTATCGAATGTCTTAATGATCATGGATATATATAAGACTTCATGTGAGAGCATGTATAGACGGTTTCCGACCGTTTAGTCAAGAGTATCTTAATTCAGCGACCGAGTGAGATAATCAACAATTTCACTATAGTTTGCAAATCAAAAAACACACATATCATTATCAAGAATCTTAAATTGAAATTGTAATAATTATAATTGAAGTCTCAAACTTAAATTTTGTGGAAAAAGTCATGTTAATGGAACACTTATGAAAAGAAAATGAATGACACTGTGCACAGCGTCGACATGCAACAGCGAGCACGAAAGGAAGATGTTGTTTACATTTCTCTTCCCCGTCCATATTTGGCAAAGTTGAACTTGGGTCTAATTAACATAAATACGTCACTTACCAATGACCTGATTGGCTGCCACTTTGCATGAAACAATCCTTCGTCTGTATTTGTGTGTGAACCCTTTAGAGGCCAATCAGTGCTGTTATACCATACGTTATCAATAGACCTCAGTCCAAGATATCGTGTGTCCAGTACTCAGGGGTTAATGCTATGTCATGATGACGTATTGAGGGTGTGATCATCAGGCTCCATAAGAACGCGGGAACCGTATTTGGATTTTAACATTTCGTTCAAACTTTGGTGCGCTGTATGCTGGATTGTCGCTCAGATATCTGCTTAAGTTTGGGGCGTAAATCGTCCGTTCCACCTACGCACAACTGCAGGCTGCAACGGGTAGCGTATAGGACCCACACTAAACGCATTTCAAAGTTTGGATTACTGTCGAAGCTGGTTTCACCTTGTTTGGTTCATACGTCTTAATGCGCCTAAACACTTCGGAAAAAGAAATTATTGACACGACTATGACTTGTTTGATCAATATATATCATCATAGTACTTATAGGTTCGATACGCGACACTGGGATCACAACATTCACGTGAAAACAAATGCATTTTATTTGGTGGCTATCTTAGTATCAGTGGATTTGGTTGATTTGTCTCTAATATCGTTTTTACCTTTGCATCAAGACATTAGTTGCTTAATTAATGCAGATACAATAACTCTCAGATATTGACCATTGAAAATACAAACAATCTGGAATTCCTACGATTTCACTACTTTGTTATATTCGGTGAATAGGTTACCGGTGGTTAGAGAATTGGTCTAGGAATCTGAAGATCGTGGATTCGAGTTCCTGCGAAACCAGCATTGGTAAATATTTTCAAAGTTGTTGATCATGATAGTATTTGTTTTTGCTTACAATGCTAATTTCAATAACGTTTGATAATACGTGTTATATGTTGCATATAATTGAGAATTGATTCTGGTGGGGGCTGTATTTTTGACGTAGGAATTGAAAATGATAACTAAAACTTTGTTGTAAAATAAGAGTAGTGAAAATGTTTGACATACCATGGCATATGTTTTATCTAGATACACACCGAATCAGATTCAATTTAATTTGACATTATCATGTGTCAAAAGGAAGGTAAAGCTCTTTTATTGAATGCATTACAGAAACACAAATATGTAGTGGCAAGTAGACACGATAAATGTGTATTTCAAAGTAAATAATGACATCGCACATCTGTGTGAAAATATATGTTTTAAATAAAGAGGGCCTCTAAACAATTTTCCAATGTTCTGTTATGATGTTTGCGTGTAGTTTATTTAAATTTATTTCAATTTACTTCATCCATCAATGATATAACATACATATAACAAATTATACTTTTAAAATGTATGTATTTTGAAGTTTTGAAATGACGGTTTATGCACGATATTGACTTGAATATTAATGTTGTTGCTTGCATCGATTATGAAGACATCATGATTAGTGCATTACTTACTGTATTGGGTATGGTTGTTTTTAAGCAATACTAGACTTTCCAAAATGCATTAATTAATATATTTAATTAAGTCCGAATACAAGGATATTAAGAATAGTAAAATACAATGTATAATACGATGCACAATATACATTAATTCAGAGCAGATAAAATACAGATAATCAAACGGTCGATGTATAAATATAAAATCGTACATAATTTGATGGATGTAGTAAACATGCCAACAATAATACTTTATCTCAATACTCTCCAGCTAATGTATGCCATTTAAGACGGAGTTTTAAGTTCACATAAAGATGTGTAGGGTCGTGAGGATTATAAAGGATCCATTCTGCTGTGATCATTGAAAACAGGCGGAAATATGATAAATACATGCAGCATATGTTACAGACATAATCACGTGGTAGAGTATGTTGAATGTGTGCATGTCGTTGATACAGTAAATGTTTTAAAATGTTTATCTATTTGTGTATATTCAAAATAAAAGCAGCATTACCGTGTCTCAACCATTACACAGCACGATTTTGCATGAAATTAAATGTAAATCGGAATTTCCTTTTCAATAATAAAAGTGAATACAAATGGTCTAGTTGGATATCTTAAACAAATGCCACCCATTTCGCAGTGTTTTTTTGTTTGGCGATTCGTACTGCGTGCGCACGCGGACGATTTTTAGATGCACTTTTCTCGGCCAATGAGCGGCTCCCCTCGGCCAATAACCGGCTTTTTCATGTTTCTTACACCTGAATATTTTGTTTACGTTAATTTTATCTTTGCCGGTATTTTCAACTCATCTAGATCACATTTGAGAAGTTTCAACACAACTCGTTGGCTAGATTTTGATCACGAAATCCCTAAAGATACCCTTGCAATAAGAGCCCCCGATCCCCAAAATCCGACTTTCCCATTGACTTTGAGTTGTCTGCCGGTTATTGCCCGAGGACCTCCTGATTTGCCTCATCAGAAACAAACGCAGATTCAACAAGTTTTAGAATGTCATGTGATATAATTTTACTATTGGCTAAAAATACAGTATGTTTAGTCTATGTCAAGCTGTAAAAGATTGATAATGAACCAGTTATGACAACAACAGAGTGTTGTTCATCTTTGCCATCACACTTTCTAATTTCAAGTTTTAACCGCTGATTAATCTTTGCCGGTTTTATATCTGATTTCAAATGCGATTTCCGATAATTTCGTGCGAAGAATTCAAATAAGCATACATCCGAGTGATAGTTATAAATTTATGGAGAGCAAATTACTTTGGATGCAGCTTATTGGGGCCCGCCGGCTTATCGGCTGAGACACGGTAATATCGAACAGACATCCACAGTATAGATAAATCTTGAGAAATGTCGATTAAAATGTTCGAGGTAATAGGAATGTATAGTTGATAAAGCTAATCTACTCATAAAACTTATTTGATCACTATCGTTCAGAAACGGCTGAGATATCCAAACATATTATCATTGTAATATAGGTCCTGCATACTGTTGATACCGAAACAAATTGTAATTTATTTTTGAAAACTTCTCTATTAAATCAATATTTTGGCAAAATATGACATTCAGCATTGTAATTCATGTGGTTAAGCTTTAACGAGTCTTGTATTACTACCATTTGAATACAAACTGCCCTCTAACTTAATTATTCAGATATCTTGGTACCATAAGAGCAAGACGGCATTCTTGAATGATAAAAACCAGCGTTAGTGTTTATACAGTTGTGTTTTAATGAGAACTGTACCAGCCCTGTGATACTATGTTGTATGCTATACTAAGAATAATACTTATAATATCTCGGTGGCCTATCACAGGAGCATTATTAATCTTGATCCACAGGTACAGTTCAAACCCGCATAACTATCTTGCACACCATCTCAACTCCTATTAGAGCAAACTAGCTCAATCAGCTCTACTTTATACGGCGCGACATACTTCGTTAACCCCCAACCAATATCCATATATTATAATCATGGGAAGATAGCAGCTACGTGGATTTAGATGCCATTGATGAAGGACATACATTGCCGGGGAATCAATTGGGTTCAACTTCGGGTCCCGAGATTAGAAGTCAAGCGCTTACCTAATCGTGCCACAACACCTCAATGAGTATAAGGAGACTGTTTGCACATTATGATAGGTGTCAATTTGTATCATTAAATTAAATGAATCAATTTTGTTTTGTTTATGAAGCTATGGTATATTATACTTAAGAGTATTATTACTAATGATAATGCAAATTAGTAAAACATAAATATTATTTGTTAAAAACGGCTTACACATATTATGACAAGTATAAGTACATTTAAATTAATTGGTGTTATGACAATAATTATTCACATAATTATTATTCGTACTCGTTTCATGTATCATGTTATTTCTTTGTTTTGTTAGAAATAATAATCAGTTACCATTATAATTGATACAAGCATTGTATTGCATATAATGGTGGATACAATTATACCACAACTTGACCAAATATAAATTTTAAATAACATTCCTAACATTGATGTAATTATGTTTACATCACCAGTGTGTTACTACGTCATGGCATCCGTGACATAGTATTGTATCTAAGTGTATGTTTAAAGGGGTAGTACAGTTTTGGTAAGGCTGAACTTTAGTGACCAAAGCTGGACAGTAACATTATAAACTAATAGTTATTACTCCACCATGCTCGAAAGGTATACAAAATTACAAACGACTACAGTAAAAAGAGCCAAAAAGAGCCATGAAAACACGAGGGGGCGCTCTCTAAAAATCAAGATAAATCAAGAAAAATCATTATTAAAATCCTTTTGAACATTTTCGAAAAAGTGCTTACACTTTTTTTTTATATTTTGAACAAATCATCTAATTATTTGAGCCCCAACTAATTATAAAATCAGATATGTTTATTGATATTTCAGCCGGTTCTGGACCAATTTTACCAAATGAAGTTTATTAAAATTGCATGTTCTCTCAAATTCGACACTCAGTTTTTTTATTACCTCACCAAAAAATTGTGATGTGCAGCGCCCTCTGTACTAAAACTGAACTATCCCTTTAATGTGATGTACATTTAAGTAAAATATGTACATCCTTGATATGACTAATTGGTAATATCCTTCTCATGACCCACCCATCATCTATCAATGTTTGCAGCAAAAACAAATGGAAATCATTATTGCAAACTAGTTGCATTATGACTAATGTATTACGTATCATTATAATAATTGTCTCTCACAGCATGGGTATTTAATTGTGAAGTCTAAATTATCACTTTTCTAAGGGTTGTGTTATTCATGAACGAAACCATTAATTACCGAAACTCACGGACCAACAAGTCCAATAGTTTCATGGGCGGAAAAGTATCGCGGTGTGTTTTCAAATTATATACATTTGTCTGGGAACCAATTGTTTTAAACTTGGTTGAATGGACTACCTCAAATATTACATTTAATTTATAGGAATATTATCATTGGGTGGTTGTTCCCTTCAATAATACGAGCTGTTTTCCAGAATATGGCTATGTATCATACAATTTGGTCTTGAATAAAGGCTAGTGCCCCTCTTGTAAACGACCTGTTTTGGAACTCACAGGCATCAATGAGTTTCTTTAAGGAGGTAACCTGTGAATCCACGTCATTGGGCGATGAGTGTATACATAGGGTTATAGTTCTGACAAATGTGTTATTATTTAGTATTTGGCTCTTGGTCCATTTTTATTTTCCCTTTTTGGAGCGATAAAAGCAAAGAATCTGAAAATCTGATGAAACTCTGATGAGACTGTCTTGGTGCACTTATCAAGAGGCGTAACCAGATAACTATTGTTGAGGAAGGGGAGGGGAGTAGAAAGTTGCACTATGTGTCCTTCCTAATGAAAACTGGCAACTTTAAATCAAAGTTGTGTCTTAGATCATCCGTGACATCACGTGTTCGTGGAAGGGGTTTGTGGAGAATACACATCGATAATATCGTTGCTGGTTATATCTATGTGCATTCTCAAGTAGTTCCCTACCCCGAGCACTTGTTTACATTCATACATGCCATACCTGCACGTGTTATACTTCCCGATTGTTACCCGAAATCCGTAACTGGTTTTCTTGTGGGTGACACGTGAAAGATAATTATAACCTATAACGATCTAGTTACATTGCTTGACATGTGCACATGATAAATACATGGGTATTTCTGAGAAGTTTTGAGGAGTTCGTCACCACCTAAACACTATGAGTGCCAGTAACTTCAAAGCTCTGGAATACATGTGTGTGCATTCTGTTTTGCAAAAAAAGCGAGCTTGGCACTCAAAAAACAAAAAAATCAATTAACATCAAACTTGAGATGACACTGGTCAAGTTCCTTTGTATTGAAAGCATATGTTTTCAAACTTTGGCACATTTAATACTAATTCAAAGGGATCTAGTAACTTTGTTTACATGTCAAAAATGTGCTACGTGATACAATGTATGTTGTTGTTCTCTGATATGTCCACTAGGTGTTGTGTGAACATTTCAAGTTAAATTGACGTTATATGGCCGAGTAATGAGGAAAAGTGCAAAAGGATATTCACTAAATCATTGCACTCACTTTGTTCACAGTTTTCACGATCCATTGGATAAATAAGCATCTGAAAACTTCAATCGTAAAAATCTGTGTAACAAAAGGGAAATTTGAAAAACCGAAACCTGTCCCATGCTTTTCTTGCTAATACGAATACAACAAGGTACATGTATGAGGGAACCGCTAGAATTCCAATTGGATTTGGAGGATTTGAACAATGTTACTAAGTCCCTTTGAAGGAACTACAGCGTCTAGATGGCCTTATTTTCACAATTAGGCTCTCTACACGTAATTTTTTCTCAAGAAAGAGAATTTGGCAGACATTTCCCATGAAATCAATACATTTTGGGGTAATTAGTAAATATCTTATTGTCCTGGGAACGCCCCTTTTTAATTGCCAACATGTGACGTAATCTAAAGAACGGACTAATGAACTAAATTCTGTAGATGACGTAAGCCAATGAATTGTCAATCACATGTTAATCACGCTGCCGATTCTGGACCCTAAATGTGGGCGGGGCGTTAACTGGTTGTTAAGTGAGATTTGGCATCAGAAAATTAGTCTAAAATCACTACTGTGTTTATTTTCATGGATTGTTTTTCGTTAGACCTATTTTAGCGGTCATCAGCTATGGAATAAGTGCCAAGGTATGTTGTATTCTTTAGTTCCTTGAAGGTTTACGTGTCGGGAGGTAACTGTATATGAAACATTCGAGCCCCTAAAAATAACCACAACAAAATAAGACATAAAAACTGTCCCTTGATGACAGTAAGTAATAATGATAACAGGCATATATTCGAATTCAACAAATGGCGCATTGTTGTTATGCATTCCGCGCACTTTGGATAAGCAGGTTGTGTATTGGGTGGCAGGTTAAAATGCAATGATAATCTTTTATCAACATGATCAACATGCACGAACAGTTTTGCTTATGTGAACGTCGTGGGATAATAAAAATGGTACAAATAATAATAATACCTTGACTATAGAAATCCTATAATGCGCCAATTCTATGCAAACCACCGGTTGTTAAACTTACAGGCATCAATGAGTTTATTTAAGCAGGAGGCCTGGGAATACACTTCAGTGGGCGATGAGTGAATATCTACTTTTATACTTCCCACAAATATTATATTATTTGGTATTCAGCTTTCGACCCATTTTTCTTTTCCAATGCTATAAATAAGGCAAGGAATGTGAAACTTTGATGAAACACAAAGCTTTTTTTGTTGTAGTAGACAGGTTAGCTTGGCACGCTACGTGCCTAACCCATGGGTGTGGGTGTAACAAGAGCGGGTGGTCGAAGGGGTCAGAAACTCACACTAGGTATCCACCATAGCTGCTGGCAAGGGTAATGTCACCTGATTGTAGTTTAACTAATCAAACGAGCTAAAAACTATATTGCGAAGATCCCACCTATATGCAATCTCAAGTAAAAACCCAGTGCATATATAGCTGCTCCCAGGAGGGAAACCATGGGTGCGAATTCGGCACACATTGGCAGATGTGGCAGGTTATGCTATAATAACTATATATAAACATGCATATATGGTCTTGATTAGGTGAACGTCGTGGGATAGTTAAAATGAAAAAAATGACACAAATGATATCAAACATGCAGAAAAAGTATAATGCGCCCATTCCACTAACACCATTAAATACGGTGCAGTTCAATGATCTGCACACGGCAAAACAACACAACAAAACATGAGCATTTTTATTGCTAAC
This sequence comes from Echinarachnius parma, assembly GCA_037951105.1. Lineage (NCBI taxonomy): Eukaryota > Metazoa > Echinodermata > Echinoidea > Clypeasteroida > Echinarachniidae > Echinarachnius > Echinarachnius parma. The sequence continues at coordinate 22,411 of JBAMJV010010075.1, forward strand.
AAATATGTGACGAAAGACGAATTTTTGTTTTCGTAATACGACAATAGGACAATTGACACCGACATTGTATATAATAATGTCGTCAAAATGTAAAACACAGACAAATGAGAGATTTGAAATAGATGATCTAGTAACATTGTCCAAGTCCGCAAAAATCAAAAAGAAATCTAGTGGTTCTCTCATACCAAGTTGTACCCTTGTTACCAATATAGATATAGAACAGGATTGTTTTCTTCAAGTTTCCGTTTCGGTATAAAGATATTTAAAATTGTAGTGTTTGGATAACTAACTTTCCACTGGAAAGTCTTAACCTGGTTTAAAGTTAGTGCAATGATTTAGGGAATATAATAATATTTGTTGGCAACTACTTATTCATGTTACATCTCCAAACGTAAAATGTTGACACAATACACAGAACTATACATGTTATCAGCTATTCAGCACTTAATGCACATGCCACTAGATCCCTATAAGGAGACCACACGGTTGTAGTTAAACTTCAAACAACTGCAATTTCAGACACCTTACATTAATTAAAAACAGGTATAACAAAATATAAATGTGATGTTGAGTTAAGATACTAATTTTTTAGAAGAGAAGTAAGTGTAATTCACGTAAAGGTTTGTTTCGGATAATTTCCAAAAAAATAAAAGTTGTGTTTAATTTCTTCAGTTACTTAAAATGTAATTAACCCTCACATGTATTCTACATATACAAATTGTTTTCTTGATATTTCAGCTATTTCTAAGCCGATTTTGATCAATCTAAGTGTATTCTGTCTTTAAAAGTGTGTGCTCATGTTGACATTGTGCACTTAGATGTTAAGTTTGTTATTGCCATGTAGAGTTTATCCTATATTCTTGTACCGATTATATTCGAATACACTTCAATACAAGGTTTTTCTTGTTATAAGTTGTTGTCATTTATCCTTCTTGCTTATTTTCCATTTTCATACGACTTAAATTATTTGTTTGTAAAACATGAATATGGACAGGAATTCCCTCTTCTAACTAATATTTGTTCAACGAAACAACGTAAACAAATCATATTTAAACCAAATGGAAGACTATTAGAGATAGCATTGCTCAATATCACTATAGAAAACGCCCACACACAATCACACAATGTCAGATACTGGCGCCCAAATTGATATAAACCATGCCAAAAGGATGAAAACAAACCGTTGTTTGGCATGGAGAACAAATCATGATTCTCCTGTTGCATCGGTGATTTTCTAAAGGTGGGCTGCGTTGGACAATACTTCGACTATTGATAGACGATCGGTTCATTTCATCGAGCAGTTATTTTTTCAAAAGTCTGGCTTTCAGTAATGGCAACCAGCCATGCACCCTTTTTTTTTTTTTTGGAAGCGACCAAACAACAATAACTACGTATTTTAAATGGGATGAAAAATGCGAAGTTATTTGTAAACGTAATATGGTGGTGTGAAAACAGGTAGCAGAGATTATGAGTTTAGATGGCAGATAACAGAAACAGTAATACAACAATCGAAAACATAACACAACATTACATAGAGCCGGATAACGTCATCCACTTTAACAGAATCAATCACTGTGTACAGTTTACAAAACACAAACTAGATTAATAGATCTACCCAGAATAGACAAGGTTCTTTGTACACACATACACATGTTATACATTCAGTTAACAGCATGATAACAAATGTATAATTCCATATGTAATAAATAAATCGACAAGAAAGAATCATGACATTTTGTGTTCAGAAAATCATACACAACTAAAAAGTTCACAAGCTATTACGGACAAGTACGATCTATTATACATGTTGTATATGTATAAATTGAAAGCGATCTAGTAACATTGTCCAAATCCTAAGAATCAAATGTGAATTCTAACGGTTCCCTGATACATTGTTATATTTGGAATGACTATAGAACCATTGTACAGGTTTGGTTTTTCGAAGTATTGAAGAATTTAAATGTTGAACTATCTACTGGATAGTCGAAACCGTGTACAACATCACTACAATACGTAAGTGAATATCATTTTTACTCGGCTATATAACGTTTATTCAACATGAAATGTTCACAAAATATCCATTGGACATATCAGATTTTATATATTTTGTGTCAACTATTTATCACGTTTTGCAACAGTCAAAAAAGTTACTATACCTCTTTAACATGTTTAAACTTGACTTAGACATGTCATGCAAACCCGCGAGTGTTTTTGTCGCACTAGTTAAGATTGTAAAGTGTGTATACGATTATTAAAATACAAATAAGAATAATGTGTGCTGTGCCAAGGTCGCATGTGTACACCACAAAATACACACAAATGCCTTTGAGCTGTAAATATATATCCATAATTGATCCAAGGGAAATAATACATTTTATTTTGCAAACTGGCCAAATGTCACACGGATTACACTAATAAAACAAGATACAGACAATTATATAACAGGTCTTTATTACATACATCCTTCCGTTTCGCTCGCCCCTCAAACTAAAATAAGAAAAAAAAAAAATGACAAGCAAAAACGGAAACAATTCGATGCAATAATGTATGAATCTGTATTCCTGTCACAATATTCATTTTGTCTTGAATAAAGGCTAGTGCCATTCTTGCAAACACGCTTCTACCGTGCCTGTAATGTACCCAAACGTGCGCAGGTATATCATTTGGCGCACTCAAAATAGGTTTCCGCCCATGAATCTATTGGCCTTGTTGGTTCCGTGAGTGTCGGTAATTAGGCATGAAAACAAAATAAGCATAAAACTGGTTTATGCTCACATTGTGGATTGTTAGACACTTTAGAAAATGTTTAATGCTATTGCTCTTTGATTGACCGAGCAGTGTTGATGAGTGAATGTGGAATCACACAACATGACTATATTGTACTCCTAGCTCACCAAAGAGCATTGATAGATTATGTCTTAGGAAAAACAGATTTTGATTTATTGATTGATAATAACTTTGTATAGAGCGTATTTAATTTTGCACATGCACCTTTAAACGGCCAAAACGTTTGCTTTACTCCAGTATGTATGATTTGTTATATTATAATTATGAAATTGAATATTTTATTATATATGTTGGTATTCCGGTTAGGAGAACAACAAATATGGCATTAACCAGCCTTGTCTGTATACCGAAGGGGCCTAGGCTTATAAAGCTGAGAAGTCTGCTCGACGTACTCAGCCGGATTGGCCAGAGGATATTTTAAAAGCGGGCACAGAACGGTGACCGATTCCGTATATTTTGTGTTCTCAATACAATTTTGATTTGTTTTGTTTAATGAGGAAAAAAAAAAGTAGTGTATTTATAAACAGATTCATATTATATATTATTTTAAAGGAGCAAATATTTTTTAGTTGACAAAAAAAAAAAAAAAGGAGAAAGATAGTAAAAAAAGATTTGCGTAAATATTTAAAATGATTGAGGAACGCCAATTAACTTAAAACAACAACACCAACAACAGAGATCTCTAAGAATTGCGATCGAATCATCCGGGCTTCTAATGACGTACGCGTGAATATATAATAATGAGTTGTCCTTTGCCTGGTGGTGCCCTTTAATTGTGCTGATAGAGAAAGCCAAAGTACGTTGTTGTCTTAGGCTCAACTTATCCATTGACCAAGTTCCTAAAGCTGCATGGATGTGGGTGAAGTTGACTTTCAAAATTATTTACGTAAAAGGGTAGTATCATATTAAGAGCAATCAAAACAAAGAAATAGCAATATTCGTTTTCAAAGGAACTATCTAAAAGGGATGAAGTGTTCAGTTCCTTTATAAATAATAGAGTAATTTGTAAGCGGTTTACGAGAAGGGGTCCAAACTGAAGACACGGGATCGAGTGGTGAGAATGTGAGCACCTATGATAGGTTGCCTGGCTAGAGTAATCCCTGGGGAGTTATAAAAGGGCACTTACAGTGCAGGTTGACAATTGATGTGTATCCGATCCAAATCGCTATAAGATGATGCTCACTCATGAAAGGAGCAGTATAAATCGTAACTATATGTATTTGTATTATTATAATTATGGTTTGATTAGTGTAATTGTATATCAAATTGTATTCGAACCTGGGTTTCAATGTGCAGCTACCTAAACTTCAAGAGTTCATACAATACGTGGCTTCGCAGTTAATTGCGATCGCAAGATCACGTGACAAAAATATAGTACGCTCGGATCGACGAACGACGTAGCAGACGCCGTTTTGTGTATAAAGTCAATGTACCCTTTACTTTCTGGCATGACATCCAAAACTAAATGAAGATATAATTCATGAATATCAACTCTATGGACATTGTGATTGCCTACATATATCGAGAACAATATACATTTTCAGATTATTCAAGGAATACGATCGTTTGTTTATAATTCAAGGATACAACTCTAGTTTAATTGACAAAAATGACTCTCCTTTCTTATTGCACGCATGCCTGCCGCACCGTACATTGCACGCGCACGTTGGTTTCGTGTTTCGTATAACTGCAGAACGAAATCAAGAACCCAATCAGACCCAAATTTAACGACTAAGTATTCATTTCTGACAAACTTGATATGAGTTCCCCCTAGTATGGAATATCTAAAATACATTTCAATGATTTTCCATACAAAGACAATTCTTACCCTTCATTTGAGACTGTGTTTGTTGCAGTTTCCCGAGCGAAACACCGCCCGGCCCGGCCCAGGTACATGTACGCATATGCAGACAGTCACTGCTTGAACCGCATACAGCTTGATTGCATGCATTGCAGTGCGCCGCGAGCCGTGTGATTATAAGTGGCATTCGAGTTTCGAAATATGTTCATCAAAACTCAGTTTGTTGCATTACAATGTGACAGAAATTATCGTATTTGTTGGAAATGTTAGACAGATGTTGTTCTCTTTGCATACTTAGCACTGAAAGTGTCATGAAATTAATATTTATGAATAAATATCTTCATTTAGTTTTGGATGTCATGCCAGAAAGTAAAGGGTACATTGACTTTATACACAAAACGGCGTCTGCTACGTCGTTAGTGGATCCGAGCGTACTATATTTTTGTCACGTGATCTTGCGATCGCAATTAACTGCGAAGGCACGTATTCATACAAGTAAAAACATGATAATGTTGTTAGAAGCGTCCTGGCTTAAAGGGACATGTCCATTTTTACAAAACGTCTGAACAGCTTTCAGTTGACGGATTGGGATCAATGTAACACGCAAACAAAAAAAATTAGAGCGAACAGCCCTCTAATTTGGATGTTACGAATGAAAAACGAATGCGTCCCTCCATTTAAACTATATATCGGTCAATAAAGGAGTTCAACTGATTTACCATAATATTACAACAATATATTACTAATTCTCGTTAAAGGTATTGTGAAGCCAACATTTGTTAACGTATGTCACGGAAAAGATTTCAAAAAGAAAGAATATAATTATAATTACCTGTAGTCAGTTTAAGCGATGTTTGGGTATTTTGCTTGATAAACGATCACACATAGTAGGCTACTTATGCGCGGGTCACGTAGCTAGCGCGGGTCACGTTGGGGTCATGCATACTGATCTGGCACTCCGTGAAATCTATGTACGAACTTACTCACCTGCCGAAAATAAGTATGTACCTATTTAACCGACGTCACTCAGTTTATTCAGTTTTACGTCTATAACTCCACGAAAAAGAGATTTCCAGCCCTAATTTGCTCAGGCAGGCTATTAAATGACATTTCCTTTAACCTCGCAACTTTTGAATTTAGGCTTGCAAAAGAGGATCTCTCCGTTTAGATGGCACCTGGCTGACCATCAAACCTCATAACTGTAACCAAGTGGTCACCAAGCTTCGGAACTCAGAATAGAGACCAGGGTTCGATTTCCGGTCAAAACATTTTGTAAATTCGCCGTTATTTCCATATTGAACATGTACGAACTAATATATTTTTGGTTTCCAAATATATCATATCTAACTGTTGCTTGGAAATAGTGTATTAAAGCAGCTTCTTTTTCAGGTCAGCAAACTGTACGCGGATATTGAAGGAGGAATAGTGCAAATGTTTGTTTGAAGAGACCCCAGCTATCATGGCTCACTTACAAATTTGGTAACATTGACAAATTACTATACAGAGTGTCTCAAAAAGGTTGCAACACTTACGATCGTTAATTTCCTCAACACCATGAACCAAATGTTATCATCTTTTATTTCATTAGATAGAATATTCCTTTTCCAACAAAATGATACCATGAACATGGAATTTGGGTAAGGCGTTTGGATGCTAGGGCCATTTTTCTGAGGCAATGTCGTTTCCAAAATTTGCTACTTTTTCGTCTCCAGCGATCCGCTGAGCACTGAGGCATTCTCTCCTCACGGCCTGCCATACAATTCGCTGGACAAAAGAACGGATGGCAGCGCGGCTGCCCTCCCTTTTATAAGAAAGACAATGAGCCGTACTATAACCGTTGCGTGCGGTTCTTTTGTCAATCAATTTTCGTAAAATGAGGTATAACATTGGTTATTTGGTGTTGTTTACATTTTAGATGTTGGTTTTGGGGTAAAAATAGTTCAATTATAGTAATAAATAAAATAAACAACAAAAACAATAAAATACATAAGTTTAACAAAACAAGGAAATACATAAGAAATTATCAAACAATAGAAAACATCAGGAAGAACCTGGCTCTTCCAAATATTTGTGTCTTATTATTGTTCCACATGGTCTAAAGAAAACCAGAGTTTAATTATGAAGAATGTATGATTTATGGGTAACAATATGAATTTCATGACTTATTTGCATAAATTACCATAAATATGTAAATTAATGATTTTTTTAACAAAATTTAAAATTTCCATTGTATTCTATGCACTTCACTTATAGTTTATATGAATAAATTAATTCAAGTCAATGCCTGGATAGTACAATGAACTTTACACATATTACACTAATTTCGTGTTACATAAAATAATTATATAAAATCATTTTCAATAAAAGTTTACTAAATACTATTAGTAATTGATGATGACAATACCATGTCAGTACCTTGGGTCTTGTATGGAAAGGTTGTTCAATTTAAATTTTGAAGAAAAACAATCGAATAAATTACGAGAAACTTCTAATTCTTATTAACCCATTATTGACCAGCGAACTCACGCTAGGTTGAATAGAAGCGAATACAATGCCATGGTCAACCAGATATCGATCGGTTCTTTTGAGCGCGCCCAATGCGGTAACTCGACCGGTCTGTAAAATAATCTCGTATATAGCTATTGAAGCAGTATATCTATTGCCGTGGTAAAAGGGTTAATGATATTGTTTTCCGTCGTTTTTTTCTTGAAAAACAAAGAAAACAAAAACAAGTGGCGTCTATTTTCTGATATTGTGACTTTACTTGTGTACAATTTATACATTTCAAATATAAAACAATTTAGAAATGTACAAGATTTACTTGTTTAGTGCAAGAAAAAACAAAATAAGACTTAATGTGAATTCAGACCGGTATAATTATTACACGCGTGGAACCATCTTGCGCACTTCTACACACGGTACGTAATCCCCATTGGCTCAGTTATAAGTAGCGATCGAAAACTGCCCCACTTCCGAATACCCGAGTCAAAAATGCATACAAAGTAGTCGCGCTCAGTATGTTCGAATGGAGATCCATCAGAGATGTTTAAGAGCGAAAATATTATGTAACACGCTTAACCCCGCCAACTTCAAAGTACCGCTGATGATGCCTTAGGTGAGCGCGAGAAACTCTCTCGGTATACAGATACCAACTGCGTGCTGCATGCAATTTCATGAGAAGGCACGTGTTCAGATATTTCGAAGCACCGCTCTTCGATCGATCCAACACACATCGTGAGTTTTCTTCGAGAGATTACCGTGGAGTCGAGTTGGAATTTGCTGTCTACCTATAATTACCCACGCATATAATGCATTTAAATAAAAAAATTAAAAAAAACATGCCTTACCGAAAGTGGCTACCATGGCAATGGAAAAAAACCTGACACTTTTAAATTTCATATCACAATGTTCTCTATACACTTTTAGGAAAAGTCACCGAATTTGGTGAAATTTGGATGACAAATGTGGGAGTGGCAGTAACAAATATGGTAGGGGGGTTTATTAGATATGGTTATTAGATCTGGTAATGCCCATACTTGAATGCTGTGATTGGCATACATTGTTTTCTTATTATTTCCAGTCTACACCAAGTTATCGCTTACACGAAGTCTAGAACAATACTCAACATGTCAACTGCCGCAGGAACATCTTCTACCGAGTAAGTCATATATACTGTTCAATCTAGCATACTCCTATAGCCCTGCATAGACTATACACAATCACAGGGCTACACATTAACCTGACAGGAGTGAAGGGTTTTCAACGTGGGCCAGCGTGGGCAGATGATTCATGGAGTTATTTCGCTTGTATTATCACACAAGAGGGCTCCAGTGGTAGCAGGAATTACCCAAGGGGAATGGGGGTGGGGGAGGGGGGGGGGGGGGGACCTTGCCAACTTACCCTTTCATCTATGATGCAGAATGGAAGCCCAAGCATTTGCCTACTCAGTTAGCAGCATATTATAGAGATAGTAATGATCGAGTGAACATGGTGGAACATTAAATATACTCGTCTATTTTACCCACCACGCTCTATCACGAAATGCAGTAAATATTTGTGTGTCGTATAGTATATTGGTCTATCATTTACTTTATTACCATTTCCGAATACGTAAAGAGTAACATTATAGTATAGCCATGTTTTAAATATGCTTACATACAAATGCTAATAATGGATATATAAATTATACCATTTTTATTCATTTCATTATAACAAACATATAGCATGTAGAGAGCTCCATGTGTGTAGGTTCCCAATTCAGCTTGACATTGTTCAGAGGCGCGTTTTTACCCGCGATCAATGGGGGACAGTTAAAATCCACGTTATTATCTTGCATACTTACGGCACTATCTAGGGGAGCATAAAGCCTAGTGCCCATTAGGCGATCTGCGCTTGCGATCTAGCCCGAGTTGCTACCGATCTCGGTTCGGTGTGAATCGCACCAGCTCGCCGCGAGTCAGGCCGATCTCTTTGCGTACGCGATCTTTTCGGTGCCCACTATGCAATCTCACGGCGACTTCCTATTGTCCCTATTGAGAATTACAGCCAGGTATTGTTCGCTCTTGCTTGTCTTGACATCATAATGCGCTTTGCGATTTGTTTTGATAAACCCAGTGCCCACTTTGCAAAATGCGCCTAGCGATCTTGCCCGAATAGGGACGATCGACTGAGATCTGTCTTAATGGCCGCACCAGATCGCTGTAACTCGCGTCCGCAAGTTAGGGTGGTGTCGGTTGCTGTCGCAAGGTTTTGGACATGTTCAACAAATTCGTTCTTGATCGCATGTCGGGCGGGATCGCACTATATTTACTGATATCAGGAATTCAATCCATGATATCAATAATTCTGTTTTCATAATATCAATAATTAAATTCTTGATATCAGGAAATAAATTAAAGTGATGCCTGTAAAGTGTCTAAATCCACGACAAATACTTGGTGCTTCCTCGTTTCTTTACTGCCGTGTTGTTTACCTTATGGTAAGAGAAGAATAAAATAGGGTTAGATTTGTTCAAATGTCCCTTTGGTATGAAGATAATTATCATTGAAAATCATTATTTCAATACCGTTGCCCAACGGTATTGAATAGTCGCAGCTAATTGCGTCCGCATTGCAGCCCATTGC
>JBAMJV010010076.1:0-20504 GCA_037951105.1 Echinarachnius parma
TGCACACTAACAAAGGTGTCCGCATCATTGTGCATCGTAATTCTATGACGAGCCGTTCGGGTCATTCTTTAGCCAATAGGTCAGTCAAAATGGAAGAAAAATGAACCCTGACATGGTGTCACTCACAGCGCTCTAAAACAAAAACTACACGACCAAAATTAATGTTCTTGGTATCAATTTTCATTTGAAAAGACACACTATCCGATGGACCCAGTCATTTCGTTACTTTATTTTGGGAAGAGCCCCGTTCCGTTATTTCTGGGCCACCCTGTATAGGCACAACACCTGTTTTATGTTATCTTTTGTAGAAAATAGTTTGCAACTATAATTGTATACAATAAACATTATAAACCCTGCTAGTTTAGTTTCATGCCATTATAATTCTATACAATAACTATTGTTATCTGGGTTAGCTCTATCACCTTCTAAGTAAGACTAAAATGTCCCTAGTTTCGCTCTGAAAAGACCACTAGTTGCATGCTTTGCCGATTTTTTGCTCAATTATCTACAATATAATGTGTAAGCATGAAGCATGAAACAAATCTAGCAGTGCTTCATGAATATGGGTCCTAGTATCATAGCCACTGGAAATTCGATAATTCCTCCAAGTAGAACGTTCGATCGCAGATTAAGTGTGTCGGCTCAAAAGGGCGTATAAAGAATCAAATTATTCACCATTCTGTTCTTACAGATCGATTATACTAGTCACAGATTACCTTTCTTAGTTAGCGTTTTGATGTTCAGACAAAAATATCAATAGCGAGTGGTATTTATAATGCAAAACAAGTTTTTAGAGATATAAGGTGTGTGCAAGCTATAGTGTGCTTTGTGAAGAAATATAGGAAATAAAGAGACGATTACATTTTAAAAGAGGAATGTTTATATGATGAGAGAGTTAGTGTTATAATATTCTATCAGTATTTTCTTTCTTTTTATTTTGTTCCCTTATGGTATTTACTGTTATAAATTTACTCCTGATATATATTTTGTACTAAACATTCTGGTCAATATAAATAATTTTATTGGTTAGGCCAAGATGTTGGGTGACGGTGAATTATCCTAAGTGTTTCATTTGATGGCATTTCGACCAATCCCAAGACTTGTAAATTCGTCTGAGAGGCCAATAGTATGCCGATTCTCATAAAATATTTCTTGAAACACCATTCATAAACCTCATGATTTCATGATTTTATCATGTAAACTAATTATTTTGCTTGCAAATTGGCATTTGGTACCCTTTAACAAACATTAATGAATGAACGATGTCCTCGAAATGCGGAAAGAGGTTTTTTTTCCTTTCAGCCATTCACTGCTGGAATTGCACGCTTGCTTAGCACGATATCGATTGATATTTGTTTTTGAGTATATACTGAATTCATCTCCGTTTAAATGATGCAATGTTAGACGACCTACACCACACATTAAATACCGTCTTCCTTGTAAAAACTATTTTTTGGGGTCAGGTTCAACTCTGAAATATATTTATTTTCAGCAATTGATGACATGAATGGCATGCTTGACATGGTACGATATCGATTGATACTTGTTCTTAAGTATCCTGCATAATTATCTTACCCACGTTTGAATTGTGCAATGTACAACGACTTACATCACAATAATACTGTTGAATAACGCCTTCCTTGAGAAACTCATTTTGTAGACTCGACGTGTAAGGTTCAACTCTGATACATATTTATTTTCAGCCATTGACTTATACGGCTCGCTTGCCTGGTACGATATCGATTGATGCTCGTTTTTAAGTATAATACTGCTATCTTACTCCCGTTTAAATAATGCAACGTAAAACGGCTCACATCACAGGTTGAACAATGTCGTCCTCGAGAAACTTCTTTTTGTTTTAATTAACTCGACGTGCTAGGTTCAAATCTGATGTTGTCTTTGTGCCTGGGATGATATCGAATGGTGCTTGTTTATATACTGCACAATCATCTTACTCGCCTAACTAGTCCGAATTATTTGACAAATACAATAACAAACCAAACGGGGAAATGTATACAAACAAATTAGGTGTGCCCCTCAATAATTTGTTATGCCCCCAACTAGTACGAATTATAGGGAGTGGCACACCTCATTTATTTCTTTATTTTGAAGCATCTTTCCTCCTTATGTTTGTATTGTTTGTTTGTTTCTTCACCTTATTTGGGGGGGGGGGGGGGGGGGGCGTCCCCCTGAGCCACCGCCGCTGTACATTTTAGTATAAGGTCTGTCATGTGATTTATTTTGCTCTAGTTTATCATCTTCAGTAGATATGCATTACAATTCTGTTATATTTTTCCCCTCCAATTCATTCAATTTTATTTCTAGTCCTTTTTCTTCTATCTGTCAATACCATACGTTTGAGTTTACTTCATTTAAAAAAGAATCGTTAAATTTGTTTGACCACTCACACTTCCCGAAGTGGATTTCTTATCTCTTATTTGTGTCATATATACATGCAGGGGTGTCGATCCGTTTTTGAGATTGGGGGGGCGAAATTTGAAATTTTTTCCAGAGTGACCACTGAGAGAGCTAAAAGCCCCACATTGGCATGCCCGGAGGAAAAGACTGAGCCTTGCATGAGATGGATCCACGTGATCATGTATACTATAGAGCCATCGATATAGTCTAGGGCATTGGGCTCCCATGAAACTAAGTAAGGGCGTCAACAATTTCTCAAAAGTGTAGGGGAGACATTGCGAGGAAGCGCGACCGAGCGGGGGAGGGTGTGGGAGGGGGTGTCCCCCTCCCACAGTAGGAAGCTTTTGTATTTTTGGGCGTGAAATTGTGCGATTTGGTGCACACCTGAGACAGAAATTTCACGTAATATGAAGTATCTAGGTATGGAACCAAACATACATAATGACAAATGGAGGGGGACAATCTGCTCCTTTTTCAAATGTGGGGCGACATGATAATCCAATTTGATTTGCGTTCAGCGCATATGTACCGAGATTATTTTATTTTCTGTGATGGTGTGCTATCTATAGATGAGGGTTTAATAAACTTCGTTTGAGGTGTGCGTTTGAGAAATTACGCTGCCCAACACATTTCAAAAGGTGAGTTCCCGCAACCCAAATGAAACTTGCAATATGAGAAATTGTATGCGCGCGAAGCGCGCGGCAAAACAGAGATTTACAGTCCTTTTCAAACTAAAAAACGGCTATTTTGAAGATTAATTATTGAATGTGTCTTTCCCCTCTTTGGCATTATATCACTCGATTTTTTTCTTCCTCATTTTCGGAATTATTGGGGGGGCGAAATGATATGTTCGCCCCCCCAATATTTTCATTGGGGGGGCGACCGCCCCCCCTGCCCCCCCAGGATCGACACCCCTGTATACATGTATGATGTAGCTTCTGGCCAGTATGTCCATTGAAAAGGGTTTATAGGATATACCGCCATCAATATGACATATTATAATAATTACACTTAACTCTTAACATTAAAGTTACAATATCAATGAAACAATATCGTTTCTTTGTTTTCATACATTTAATTGTCCTTAATTCAAGTTTTAAAAGACCAGTTTAAAAAAAAGAAGAAATTAATGAAAAATTATATTCGGATTGAAAAAAATCATTGTTATAGGCCCTTGCGGCTCAACTGTTAGAACACCCGTCTTGCTAAATGTACGACTTAAAAAGTAGGTAATTGAATAATTGCTGGGAAAAGAGATGACACTTGAAATGACATGAGAATTATAAATTAATTGTAAGCTCGATAGCCTTTATCACTATCGGAATATAATGCAGTAGAGACGATTTTCACGGTGGCATACAAAAAGAGTGACACGCCAGAGTTGTTACGTTATTATAATATTATTGTCATCTTGATTGATCATCATCTTGCAGGAAAATTGAGAAAATAGAACCATTTCCTTCTTCCCCTCTACAATCTTGTAGGCTATAGAATTCTTAACTAGCAAACATAGAAGAAAATACCGCAAATCTCTTACGTAATAGGGGTGTGCTTTGTAAGACTCGACGATACGCGTTTGTGAACATGCTTCGATCGTGCATCCCCATTGAAAGCTATTATACCCGTTTCTTCTTGTAGTTTTTGTAAGGCTTTCACCCTTTGTTGGTCAGTGATGTATTTATTTGACCCCTGCTGGGGTAAGGAGTAGGCACTCAGGAACAGCGTGGGCGTGTCCCTCTATAAGTCACCCCCCAGGCCCTCGTCACATATCACCGGGTAGCGTTAACAGACGCCCGACGGAGAGCAACGTTTTCAATCCGATCGTCTCCGTTCGTATGCGTTTCTTGTCCGTTGCTTGTTCGGCGAATGCGCTCCTTGTCAGGCGTCAGGCGATATCCGTTGTTTTTTCGATGGAAAGTTGTGAGCATATACATGCAGCAATGGAAACAACTCTCACCAGCGGATAATTAGATGTTCTACCCGTCGGGCATCCGTTTACGCTATCCGGTGATATGTGACAACCCATAACCCATGGGCTGCGATACATTTTGTCCCCATTTTCATTGACCTAGTACATGGTATACAGGGCCCCGTTGCAGAAAGAGTCAAAGAGATACTGTACAATCGATTGTAAGTTACGATTAATCGTAAGTCGGATCATTGTTCTAGATGCGCGAATCTGATTGGTTGAAACGCGCAAAGTTGCTGACTTACAATCAATCGTAACTTACAATCGATTGTATCTCTTTCTGCAACGGGGCCCAGGACATGTAGCCCATGAGGAGTAGGTACGATGTGGGAGTGTCTCCCTACACGGTCTCCCAACCCTTCGACGACTAGCAGGCGCGCCGATTCCATCCGAAAACACAATGCATTGGGGGGTGGGGGCGAGCATTGTTTGTGAACAATGCTCTCGAATCGGCGCGCCTGTCGACTAGAGACATGTCCATTCCAGTGACCCAGTACAAAGTACAAGGCTCTTGTTAGATGGATCTAAATTGCACAAAAGTCCCAAAAGTAGGTCTATAAAGTATGGGTCAGGGACGTAGTCATTATAATTCGCCCAGTTCGCCACCCCCTTTCCCTCCATGACATAAATTAAATGTGGTATAGCAGGGAAATGGGAGATGCCAATTCCCTCGGTATTTTATGAAAACTTGTTAACTGTGACTTTATTATATACTGTATATAAACCATAGTAATGCTATCCCCTACGCTTTAATCCATGCTAACAAAATCAAGAAATAATAAACTAAATTAAAATGAGCAAAGAAAATTTGAGCATCGCCGGGATTGTCCGTGGTGTAGCTACGATCTGGCACGGGATGGGGGGGGGGTGGGGGGGGGGCACGGGGGCACGGGGGCACGGGGGCACGGGGGCACATGCCTCCTGCAATGATTTGACAAACAAAAACATAAAGAGGAAAAATAAATAGTGTGCCACCCCCTCCCCCCCGCCCCACACACACACAATCCGTCCGACCACGTTTACCATAGGGTATGAAGCAAGCACGTATGAGTAATGTGTGTTTAATCATCACATGCTGGAATGTTAAGCTTTGTCTAATCAATAAGAAATGAGAAAGTGTCTTTCAAATACCTTCTTGGTCTAATGACGTACAGGATAGCTAATTCCGGAGCACATTACTCTGCCTGGTCGAGTTCCAAGCCTACTATACCAATTTTCTATGAGAACCTACCAAGTGGGCTATGTACAACGGCTATGGGGATTTCAGAATCTAAAAGTGAATTTCGCTCAATTTACTGAAGCACGGGCGTAGCGACTTACGTAATACCTATTCATCAGGTGAGTGAATAGCACCGGCGCCGATTCCATCCGAAAACACAATGCATTGGGGGGGGGGGGGGGGGGGAGGGGGGGGGGGGGCGAGCATTGTTTGTGAACAATGCTCTGCCCCCCCAATGCATTGTGTTTACGGATGGAATCGGCGCGCCTGATGAATAGATCACCCCCCCCCCCCCCCGGTTGAATGAGTATCAATGACATGTCTACGCCCATGCACTGAAGCTTATGAAAATGACACTTTAAGCTGATCAGGCACTGATTAAACCCTTTTTGTTTGATCTTTGCAGAAGCGCAAATTCGCGCTCAGAGATCGATAGCATTATGATTATTCTTAGAAACTATCAGTTTGTTACAAAGAAGTGCATGAGATTAGAGTATTTGAGCGTAGTTCGTGGCTCCGTTATTGAACCGATTAATCTGTATCACTCGATTAAGTTGTTTGGCTTTCCCCCTGCATTATTTGAGGGAAAAAAGGTTCGGTTGAAAGAAATTCTATAGCGACTAAGAAAACTAGTAAAAGTGCAAAGGGAAAATGGTTCAAATTTTAAACTGACTTAAACGTCTATGCTATTATTGTTATATAATTAAAAAATGTATTTGAGTTAACATTTTAATCGTGCTTGAATGATAGAAAGAGGCTCTTATTATTCACATACTGGCTTTTCTTAGTTTGATCATGTGAATGTGAATTGTTTTTAAATAATCATTCAACACACATTTTTTTATTGAAAGAATTACTTCAAAAGTCTCTGTAGTAACATTTCTGCACGCAGTTGTGTTGGGTTTTTTATATTTTATTTATTATTATTTATTTTTATTTGTAAAAATAATAACCATTTCTGTTTTATTAATAACTTATCGTGAATGAAAAGTCCACGCATACCGATAATTTAATTTATGTTTGGATGTTTAATTTTGGGCGGAACTTAATCAAATAAACTTTGTTTTGTTTTAACAACAAATGTTATTCTACAAAAACTATAATTATTTTTGCTTTGCCTTACCTGTAATTGGTTAAAGCGCCCCTCGACCGAGATGCGAAGTGTTTTCGATATGTACAACTAAAAGGCCCGGTCACATATGAATGGATAGCGAAAAAATAGACAAATAGACAAATAGACAATTTGCGACATCACATTATCCGGACGAACGGATTGAAAATGTTACTCTCCGTTGGGCATCTGTTTACGCTATCCGGTGATATGTGTCCGGGGTGGGGGGGGGGGGGGGGGGGGTCACAAAGTTGAACTTAACTCTTAAGTTGGACGGAAAGCCATCTGTAGCCTTGAAAAACAATATATTCAAAAGCGAAAAGGCAAATATATTATAGTTTTCATAAAGTTTTCATCAAGAACATGAAATATCCTTGATAATAGAAAATACAGTCAAATCTGCTAATGCGACCACCTGCTCATAACGACCGCTCTCTAGTCCTCCCCTGAAAAATCATGTGATAAGCGACCTGCGCTAACCCTAACCTTAACCTGGGTGGCGTTGCATAAAACTCAAAACGCAAAGTTGCGTTTGATTTTCGACGCAAGTCACCAAAAATCAAACGCAACTTTGCGTTTGATATAAAACGCAACTTTGTGTCTGATCCATATCATAATTAAACTTGCGTTTGATATCAAACGCAAAGTTGCGTTTGATCCAGATGTTTATGCAACGGTCAACTGGTCGCTATATACAGGTTTGACTGTATTAATGCTTTGAATCAATATTTAGTGCCTTTGAAAAAGGACTTTTACAACAATTGTTCAAAGAAACTAACAGCTTTCCATAGTGGAAAAACCCTCAGGCCTTTACCAGTGCTTCCCTTATGACAGACATTCTCTGTTATGTAGGCCTACACGGTCACGGTGCCATTGCGTCATTCATACAGTTTAAACCGGACTTTGGGGAAGTGTCTGAAATATTTGTTTAAGTTCAACCTAATTATATGATATTACATTTTTAGAATTACAGGGCAAAGGGGTAGGGTGGGGTGTACTAGTATATGAAAGCTAGAGGGTGGATATAGGGGATATAGGCCTATACTTTATGTCTGTACCACACTCCTAGTGCCCCTTTTTCGCTCTCTAAAAGGACTCTTGTATCAAGACAAAATACAAAGTAACGAAACACACGTCACATGACCTTAACAATCTCAACTAAACCACAGCAGAGGCACATTTCTGACTGAAACTCGTTTTTATCAACCACTGTGTAAAAATGAGGAGAGGATCAGGTGGTCAATTGCAGGTCATGTGACATATGTGAAGTCGCTATAAGTCACGTGAATTGGACAGCTGACTAGATAAGGCCTAAACAAACTGAACGTGCGTTGGGATGTCTCTTTTATCATTCTTCATCAATCATAAAGGAAAACTAGTCTTTAGGAACAAACTAATGGTAAGGACTGATGTAGACATAAATAATCTTTTCGGTGTACTATCGAATTTTCTCATAAGAGAATGTTTCAACGCACACTACTCTCGCGCTCGTCATTTCGATTTTCGGAAGCTGGACGCGCTGCCATCGGGGCCGGGCTCTGTCGGGCCCGCGCGCCCGGGCCGCTATATTTTACTGTACATCATTGCGATCAAAACCATATACATATTAGACATGGATTAGCTAGGGTATTGTTATATATATTATAGCAATTCGGCTGGTTAGAACAGTTATGCTACAAGTAATTATCATAATATGGCAATCCTGTATTAACCCATTGCCTAAGGAATTCAAAGGGAACCGAGTGGGATATACAAAGTCAAAGATCTCACTCTCAGAATCTCGAAGAGAACTGGTTGATAAAATATACTTTTAATATAGCGAATTCACCCGAGACCGAGTAAAACAATAGTCTCCGGTCAGTTAGCCTCTTATCATGACTAACAGTAACAGGGATGGGTCAATTGATAAACACTGCACTGCAATCATTCCAGTACTAGGCAGTATACACAAAAATCATATCATCCACTCCCCTTGGGAGCATTCCAGCCAAACGCATATTAGGCAAACACAGATCCATTGGCTTGCGATTGTTTAAATACTTGTCAATTATTCCTACTGTATATTCTTGAGTATAAATAAAGACTTTAGATAATTTGCTTATACTATTATTTTCATTACAGTAACTATTCAGAACTGTCCCGGTGATTCGCGTGTTAATGTTGCTTCAACGACCAGCACCACGCAGGTCTCGTGGACTGTGCCATCGACGACCGACGCAACGGACATCCTCGTTTCACAGTCTGCAAGCCCTGGAGACTTCTTCGGATTTGGCTTCACCGAAGTCGTCTACGTCTTCCAGGACAATGTGGGAAACCAAGCGGAGTGCCGTTTCGATGTCATTGTTGCAGGTTTGTACCCAGTTAGGGTTTATTTTCTTGTCATATCTTGTTTTCTGGTGAAGCCCATTCCTGTATCAATGTGTAATATATACTGGTAAAGACCCTGTTGCTTTCAGGCAAATCAAGAATATATAGAGGTTAATCCTCTGTATATACTCCCCTTCAGCTCTACCTCATAGTTTCATGAAAACCAAGTAACCGACTGCTACAGAATTGCAACATAAATCATGCTTTATTGCCACGTGCCACTGTAATTCACAGAATTTGTCTATTATGGCAAGGATTTTGGGGTAGGTAAGACAGAGTCCTTAAAAAGTGTGCCTGGCTTCATCATTCAAAACCCTCCACTTGGTGGATCATTTCACTAGCTTCCTTTTTAATATGATCAATTTGGTAGAAAATGAAAATTGCATTGTTTAGCATTTCCCCTTTTCATAGAACATATTTTTAGCAAGTGTGACATTAGATTCACCTGAACCAGATTTGATTAACGAATTTGCTGGTGTAATAACCTCACCTTTTTCCTTACAGAAAAAAATGAAAAAAGGGGGGAGCGGTTTATACACAGAGATAGAGAAATATATTGCAAGAAAATACCCATAATGGCTATTATATCGCTGTATGTAGAGTAAAAAGCTTGAAAGGATTTTCTGTTATGAATTGCGCTCTAATCAGAAACAAGTACATGTGAATTGTGTTTTGTGTACTAAAAGATACCACAAATAAGAGGGAAAGCATGGAATTCATACATAGTTTGATCATGTTGCAATGAATTCCAGCACAGGTTTATCATCTACAAAATGATTTTTCCCCTTCAATGACAACCCAAAGTTGGGGGTGAAGTTAATACACTGGTGCGGTTTATACACCGGCAATTACTGTTGCTGAATTCTCTTATCCTTCATAGAATGTTGATATCTTGTATACCGTAAATTACAGGAATGTTATATCCAATTCAATTTTAAATTACCTTCTCCATTCAGTTCCCAACGACAACACAGCACCGACGATCTTCAACTGTCCATCGAACTTTGTCGTCTACGTAGCCAATGGTGTCACCAGCACCCAGGTCTCTTGGAATGAGCCCACTGCGGCCGATAACCTCGGAGCGGTGCGTGAAACCAAGAACCTGAGTCCAGGCGATGTGTTCGGCGTTGGCACAACCACGGTCACGTACGTGTTTGAGGACCCAGTGCCGAATGAGTCCACCTGCGAGTTTGACGTATCGGTGACAGGTAGGTCATATTGATCTATAATCACTCTTAGACATTTCATTTTGTTAAAGATAATGCTTTAGAGTTGGGAATGAGCCTAGCTGTTGATCCTAGCAGAATATTTGTCGGGGCAAAAGTGTTTAAAAAGTTGTTTGGTTTGGCCAATGTTTCATTTGGTCTGATATATGATGCCTGAAAATTTCATTTCCCCACAGTGATAATTGCTTACTTGTTGCACTGTCTTTGTACAGTTATAACTTTCTAGTGGATAATTAAAAGTCTGTACACTTAATTTCTAAATGTCTTTTTTATATAACAGAAATTTGGAAAAAATAAACAAACTTGTTCCGTGCTTCTATTGGTAATACAAATACAAGTTATAAGAGAACCACTAGAGTTCTAAGTAAGCTTTGTGGATTTTGTCAATGTTATTAGATCCCTTTAATCACTATACTGCCAGATTAACCGGTCATTATGTTCAACTGCCTTACAATAAGCTCATATACATGAAAATTGTCTTACGATATGATGTGCATGTAGATAAACAAGATATTTTCTTGTGATTTCAAATCCAGTGGACGCTGTGGCCCCAGTTGTTTCCAACTGCCCAACGGGAATCAGCGCTCTGGTGAACAACATTGGCGAGACAACCACGGCAACGTGGACAGAGCCGACTGCCACCGACAACACCGGGTTGGCAGTGACAACGATTCAGTCGCACAATCCTGGCGATTCCTTCCCCATTGGCTTCACGGCCGTCACCTATGTCTTCCGGGACACTGTCAACAACGTCCAAATCTGCAGCTTTGTTGTCAGCGTTGGATGTAAGTTCACAATGAAAGAAAACCAATGGAAAGAATAGTTCCTGAGGAAGTTGACAGGAGAGACAGCTTATTACCTAAAGTCCAAGACTTTTGAGATTCAACAACCATAATCCATAAAATTAATAATAAGTTGTTTGTGATGCAGTCAACAATTACTGGATTTGTAGTTTTGTCATTTTGTAGTTCAGAAAAAAAAAAATTGGAATAGAGAGATAATTACTGTTCAAGACAAATTTACTTAACACAAAATAGTAAAGCTGTCTAATTTTCTTTGAGAAGATCTCTGAATATTATAACACTGCATAGCACTAAATTTAGTGAAATGCTATGTATGGCATTGCTTTGTATAATCTATAATATTGGAGAAAAAAATGAAGTGAGAATTTACTTACCCTATATCCACAGCAAGCTCAATTTTTAAAATATTGTACATTGTGTTTTCTTTCCAGTATTGGGTGATGTCACTAGTCCAGTCATCAACGACTGCCCCACCGACTTCACCATCTTTGTTGCCAACAGCAACTCGAGGGGCACGCCCACATGGACCGCTCCCACGGCAAGCGACGAGTCGGGCGTGACGCGATTCTCGACCAACATTGCCCCGCTCACCTCACTCGCAGTCGGGACTTCAGCTGTCCTCTATACCTTTGAGGACCCGTCAGGCAACGAGCGAACCTGCACCTTTGATGTGACTATTGCTGGTAAGGGGCAGCTTGGGCTAGTATGCTCACCAGGGAGTTGAGATGGTCCACAAGATTATTGTGCAGGGTTTTAACTGTACCTGATGACCAAGGATAATAAGAAACATTCACCTTTGAATAGGGTACTTAATAAATACATGGCTCTTTTGGTCCCATTGGAATTGAGTCTAGTTCATAGTGATAATTTAATCCAATCCTATACAATTTGACTTGTCCGGTAACCAGAAATTAATAATTTTGTCATGTATTATTTATCATTATGATGGTGGTGGTGATGAGGATTTAAATCTATTGTTTTTTCATAAAAATTTGGTGATTTATCGTATATGACCTCACCTGGCAAAGATTGTGGCCGAACTTGCACACGCACAAATCTCAATTAAGAACTAGCTTGTAATGAAGACTTTTCCATTTAAGGGTCACACTACTAATTAAGAACTAGTGTACAATGATGAAAACGTTTGATTTAATTTGTGTTTCAATGCAATTTGTTCTTACAGTTGGTACTCCCGATACAACCAGCCCTGTTCTCACGGTTTGCCCCAGTGACATTGTTGTGGCCAACGGTGGCCAGAACTTTGTGCTTGTGAACTGGGATTCGCCAGTTGCCGTTGACAACTCGGGTGTCGTGAACCAGCTCTCGGGACCCTCGTCCAACTCGCAGTTTTACGCCGCAGGCACGACGAACACCATCACGTACCAGCTGTACGATCCGTCTGGTAACCGGGTGGATTGCACCTTCACTGTAACGGTGACAGGTTAGTGAAACTTGCATTGTTTGATATTTACACTGACACTGAAACAAACACCACATCAATATTGATAATAAAACAATACTCAATATTACCATGAAAGCAATAACATTAGATACCAGCTACTGTACATTCTTTCTGGCAACAGGGTGGTATGTACCTTCATGGTAAACTGTGACAGGTTAGTGAAACTTACATTGTCTATTTTATACCTGCCAACAAAATCGGCATCGCATCTAGAACCAAATTATTAAAATAAATTTGTATTTTGAACCACATAAGCAATATTCCAAGTTTTGTTTTGCCTTATCAGAGTGAAAAAGAAGCTTCAGGTATCGTGTGCTTTCCATTTAACATCAACACACAAAATTCAAATAAAAATCTATTAAAAGCAGGAAAGTCAAATTCAAACAAGTTGGGTCACAATGCTGACAAAGGCTGTAGATGACAGTAAAACATTTTTGGAAGTAAATATTTGTGTTGTGATACAAATGTAACAATTTAACTTCTTATGAAATAGCAATACAGATGAACTTTCATGCTAATATCAAACTAAAGTGATTTATATATTTTGTTTTTCTGCTTACAGGTCTTAGCGATACTACAGATCCGGTCATCTCCGGCTGTCCGGCCGACATCTCCGTGTCCATCCCCTTCGGTCAGACAAGTACCTCTGTCACATGGAATGAGCCCACTGCAACAGACAACTCTGGAACGGTGACTACGTCCAGAACGCACATCCCGGGTCAGACCTTTGGTGTTGGCGTTACCACGGTGACGTACACATTCACGGACGGGTCTGGAAACGACGCCTTCTGCGAGTTTGATGTGACCATTGCAGGTGAGTTTATTTCACCCACTGATTATTCGGAGCTTGACATGAGCACTTGTCCTCTGGCCCGGGGCCTGCAAAATTGATGCAGGGCCAGGGACGGGGCTAAGGCAGGTCATGTTTATATTGTTGAATGTTACTGCAACCTCACTATGGCCCGTTGCAAAAAGAGTTGCAATCGATTGTGAAAATTGAGTGAATTGCAAGTCAGATCATGTACTAAACCAAATGCACAAGCTGATTGGTTCAAATGTGCAACTTTTCTGACTTGCAATTAATTGCAACTTTACAAACTCGGCCGAGTCACGAGACCATCAAAAGCAGTATTGAGGCCGGACTCGACTACAGCACTGCTTCTCACTTACCGATAACATGTCAATATCTAGTCATCATATTTGGTAGTGTTTGCGTTTAAATTTTGAAGGTGTATACGTTTTACTAATTCTTAGACTACAAATCTACCAATCTGTATTTGAAGTGTGAATACAAATGTGTATGTATTTTAAGTGGAAATGTTGATGATGGCTAGTTCCTTTTATTCCTTTTTAAAATTCCAAATCTTGAGAGAAATAGATATGGCGTCTTGAAGAAGTTTGTTAAAATCTAAACATCTGTGAATGGATTATGAGTTGCATACATTGCACAGTTAATGAGAGTTATTATGTTTGCTGGGTGATTTGCGAACAATTTGGGTGTTTTGCTATGAATGCCGTGTTAGTTTGTTTTATATGTCATATGTTGATACTTGAAAACATGTTGAGGAAAATGCTGTGAGCTGTATTTGTGTATATGTGTATTTCAGGTCCCTTTCAACTGATGTTTTGATGTTCCATGGTACCTTTTGTGTGTATTTCATCATCATGTTATTTGTACCTAGCTATGTCATGTAAAGAAACTTAATGCTACTTGTAATCAATGTGTGTTATAATATGTGTGTACTAATTATGTGATCAATTCTTGTATGAACCATCTTCAATGAAATCGTATCAAAATTGCTGACCATATTAAATCCATCTCATCTCTTCATGTGACAGTAATTCACCCTTTTTCCATACACATATTCTTGTCTGTAAGACTTCCAATATTTAGTGCTTAACATATTTATTAATTGCTAATCCTATTTCATTTCATCTGTTCTTGTGTTTGATTTCCCCTCGTTTTCCAAACACATTTTCTTGTACGTAAGATATTACAATTTTAAACGCTTGATGTATGTCACTGGGCAGTGATTTCCACAGGGGGTGACACCACCGACCCTGTGATATCTGGTTGCCCCAGCGATATTAGCCTTCAAGTTCCGTCCGAGATGATCACGACCATCTCTGTGACTTGGGCGGAACCCACGGCCACCGATGACTCGGGTTCGGTCACGTCGACTTCTACTCACCAGCCGGGGGGTTTGTTTTCGGTGGGCACCATGACCGAAGTGATGTACACTTTTAGTGACGACGCAGGCAACATGGCCACCTGTGCTTTCGACATTGTTGTTACTTCTTCGAGTATGTTTGTGTTTCATTCTCTTTCTGGTTTTGTTCTATTTTGTCAGTTTTTGTCATACTTGTCATACTTTCTAATAATCCCCCCCCTCCCAAAAATAAATATATAAATTTAAAAAAAAAATAAATAAATAAATAAAGAGATTAAAGACTGCAAGAATATTTGAAAGGTGGTAACAATTCTAACACATAATCAGCAAAATACCAAGGCTGGTTTATTGTTGTTCATTTATTAATTCCATTAATAATGTAATGGAGATGTTTAAAAAGTATTCAGCTATTCAAGCAATGGAAATGCAAACCTACAAAGTTGTTCTTTTTAAAATCAAATCCCCTTTTCCTTTTATCACTTTGTTATGTAACTGTACAACGAGTGAAACAAGTTAAAATAAAACATATTTCAAATAAACTGTGTGACTGTTACTGGAATCAGTGAGCATCACAATCACATGCAGTTGTATGCTGGCAAATTTTGTTGGAGCTCTTTAATAAACTAAGTGGCATTCTATTGTTAACTTGACCAATATCTTCTCTGATATATGAAATGTTCTATTTTATGTGCTCATGCTGTCAAGTATGTTTTATTTGATTTATTACATTTCTTCCATGTTATGGTGTACTCAACATTGTATGACTATTTCATGTTCTTAATATTTCATATACATTCCATCTCGTAATGTCTCTTCCTTTCAACTTTAACATCATACTAAACTATGCTAACAGTATCGTCAGGTGACAACACACCCCCTGCAATAGCCAACTGCCCTTCCAACATCGAGGTCGATGTTGATGTCGGTTCTGCCGACGTCCCCATCACGTGGGTGGAGCCGACGGCCACGGACGACTCTGGTTCCGTCGATACTGCTCAGACGTCGAGTCCTGGAGATGCATTTTCCGTAGGATCTACTGAAGTTATCTATACCTTCACAGATCCTTCCGGCAATTTCGCTACATGCTCTTTCAGTGTTGTTGTATCTGGTACGTCATGTGTCTAACATATTTGTACGCTCTTTGTAACTGCTCAAACCATTTTAGTCCGGAAAATGATTGGACTGGGGACTGTGGAATATGTGTGTTCTACTAAAGTTTTTAATCGTCTTTAATCCGTTTGATAGTATATGCCAGATTTTGCAATCAAAGTGCATCATATTCATATACCGTACCCTAACATTTTCTGAAAGAAAAACATTAATCATAACAAAACTATGTCTACCGCAAGATAGAATAGCCTGACAAAATTAAACTTTGTATGATATTTTCTGGGCCTTAATATTGATTACACATGTGTCTTTTGACAGTTTTTCTTTCTTGCTGTTTTGTTATGTCTTCACATAATTCATGAATCACATTTTCAATGTGTTTTTGTCTGTTTCATTTCTTACTATTCATCATCATTAACGTAACAAAAATGTGTTTTGCCTGTTTTGTATTTTTTCCCCCCACTAACATCATCATTAACAAAACAAAATGACAGCCATATCTGACATGGAAGATCCGGTCATTGTCGACTGCCCCTCGGATGTCACTTTGACGGTCCCTGAGGGGTTAATGGAGGTCACCGTCACGTGGCTAGAGCCCATGGCCACCGACAACTCTGGTTCTGTGTCTGCCACCTCTACGCACATACCCGGAGATGCGTTCTCTTTGGGTACCACCTCGGTGGTCTATACCTTCAGTGATGGGGCGGGAAACTCTGCTGAGTGTTCGTTCGGTGTTGTTATTTCTACTGGTACGTTGTGCATTCATCTCAATTTTGAGTATTTGTAACAATTTTGTCTCATTTCTCTTCTGTCTCTGTTAAAGGTAACCTTGAGTATTGGTAATTTCCAAAGTGCCCCCCAAAATTAATTGTAACGGATTTGGTTGATTTCAATTCCATATGAAAGATCATCGAAAAAAACATGGGAAATGATAATAATTCCCATTCAAATGCTCTAATTGTTGTGAAATTTGCTTTCAAAATATTATATAAAAGTGTTTGACGTCCGGGTATCACTTTTTAGAGAACGCTATCGCGAGGCGCTAGCGTTCTATGTCCTCTCGATACGGGACTGCAAATTATTATTTGTGTGCACGCTAATTGTGCTTAAAACTATACATATGATACGGTACTTACCACCAATTCACTCTCCAATATGTGATCCAACTATCGGGTGGATTAAAATTATGATTTTTCCCTCCATTCCGGAAAAATCAGTGATATATGCGCCTTCTCGACTTCTCTCCATGTGTTAGCGCGACTCCGAACAGAATTTTGAACGAACGATGAGAGTGATGGTCGCCGCGGCGCCCCGATGCGAAAGGCCGGCGAATGGGGTGTGCGATAAGGACCTAGAACGCCATAGCGCTTCGCGCTGGCGTTCTCTAGAGTTAATTTGACACTTGAGTTGTAACGGCTCTTTTTGAATGATAACAGGGGTTTTACTTTGTCGTTTGTAATTGTGTATACTTTTCGAGCATGGTGAAGTTATAACTATTTGTTTGTACCGTAATCGTGCAGGTTTTGGTTACTAGTTAAGTTTGACCAATACTCACCGTTACCTTTAAACTGTATGCTTCATTAAATAATCCAACATGATTTCATTTTTCAAACCAATTATAGAATCTTGTAACTTTCCTATTCAAAAGCTTTGTTTGTGCGTACAAAATTGTGTCCCTATGTACATATTGTAATTTACTTTTCTCAGTTTTGTGTCAATTTGTTTTCTTGTATCATTCTCTTATTTCATGTATTCACATTTTCATTGTGTTTTACTAACTAGTCATCATACTAATTCAAACCCATCATACATGCGTGATTATATTCGCAGCCGTTTCCGACACGGAAGATCCAGTTGTCTCCAACTGCCCCGAGGATGTCACACTTACGGTTCCTGATGGGTTAACCGACGTCACGGTCACGTGGCTAGAGCCCACGGCCACCGACAACTCGGGGTCTGTTTCGGTCGCCTCCACCCATGTTCCTGGGGATGTATTCTCTTTGGGTACCACCTCGGTGGTCTATACCTACCGTGATGGGGCGGGAAACTCTGCTGAGTGTTCGTTCAGTGTTGTTATTTCTACTGGTATGTTGTGCGACTCATCTCAACTTTTAGTATTTGTAACAATTTTGTCTCATTTTTCTTCTGTCTCTGTTTATCTGTATGCTTCAGTAAATAATCCAACATGATTTAATTTTTCAAACTAATTATAGAATCTTATAACTTTCCTATTCAAAAGCTTTATTTATTTTTCTATAATGTATTCTTCAAACTTATTTCATCAGCCCAAAAACATGTTTGTGTGTAAAAAATTGTGTCCCTATGTACATATTGTAATTTACTTTTCTCAGTTTTGTGTAAATGTTTTTTCTTGTATCATTCACTTATTTCATTAATCGCATTTTCATTGGGCTTTTCCTAGTCATCTTACTAATTCATTCCAATGATACACGCATGATTATATTCGCAGCCGTTTCCGACACGGAAGATCCAGTTGTCTCCAACTGCCCCGAGGATGTCACACTTACGGTTCCTGATGGGTTAACCGACGTCACGGTCACGTGGCTAGAGCCCACGGCCACCGACAACTCGGGGTCTGTTTCGGTCACCTCCACCCATGTTCCTGGGGATGTATTCTCTTTGGGTACCACCTCAGTGGTCTATACCTTCAGTGATGGGGCGGGAAACTCTGCTGAGTGTTCGTTCAGTGTTGTTATTTCTGCTGGTACGTTAATTTGCGCGTTATTTGTAAAATGTTATCTTTGTCTTTTATTTCTGTATATGTCTCCTTGAAAATATATTTCCATTTGTTTGTATGTGATGTACATTTATTGTTTCACTTGAAGTCTTGTGTTGATAATTGTCTTTAATCATTGTTGTTTCTTTATTGTTTGTTAAAGTACATCCATATATAAATACTTCTAACCAAGTTTTCCTTCTTTTCCCAAATGACCTCCATCTATCCATCCATCCATCTATCTATTAACAATGAACACAATGTTCACTGGACGTCTTTAAAAAAAATGAAGCAAGTGGAAGCAGCGATACAACCCGTCCGGTCATCACCGGTTGCCCCGCTAACGTTGACCTTCAGATTCCCTCTGCTAATATTGATACCGTATCAGTCACATGGGCGGAGCCCACGGCAACCGATGACTCTGGTTCGGTCATTTCCACGGCAACGCATCAGCCTGGGGATCTGTTTGCTGTTGGTACGACCACCACGGTCGAGTACGCGTTTAGCGACGATGCCGGCAACACGGCCACTTGTTCGTTCACTGTCATTGTAGTTTCTACTGGTATGTTTTAACTTAATAACATCTTGATCTTTACTAGTACCTTTCATCATGTTCTTCATGAATATGTACTCTAACATCAATGTTTGTCCAAATTGTTGTGTGAATGACTATGTGCGAAACATGATTTGTGATATCCTTTTTGCGTTATATATTGTATCTCTTTGTATCTACAGTATTCTACAGTTATCTGTATGTGAACACATTATTGAGTTTCAAAATGTGTACTTTAACCCTTGCCTATCATACGTGTGTATTCATGTGTTCTACATGAGAACTGTGTGCAAGTGCATGTATGTGCGTTTATATTTTCAAATGATGAGCATGAACATGGTATGCATTTGTTTGTGGCTGAGTAGATCATTTCAAGATTAAAGGGGACCACCAGGCAAAGAACAACACATAATTGTAATTTCTCCCACTTACGGAACCACTACTTTTTTCTGGTTCCATACAGGCCAATTATTTGCGAGTGCGCCAAATGCTATTCACAGTTACGTTTGTACGCAATAGAATCCCGGGCGATTCGTTCGCTCCACAAACATTGGGCTACGCAATTCAGACCGCATGAACGCATGCTTTAGAATGGCGATGCGTTTTCCAATTCTATATTTTTTTTCTAAAAACATATTTTTGTGAACTTGATGTGAACTAAAGATGTTACCTTCTATAATAAGAATATTATTTTTGGGTGGTGGTACCCGTTAATATTTCTTGCAAAAACGTGGATGTGTCATAAGGATATCCCTAAAATCATCAAGACAAGAGGTGAACTATATTTTCTTGAAGGTCTATAAACAGCGTTACAGCCCAGAAGACCAAAGGCTCTTGAGACCAGATATCTGCAAGAACAAATGTCTATGTTCTAGCCATAAATTCAAAACATAATAATCTATGCGTTGCATAATATTTTAAAATGTTCACCCTATAACCCAGCCTAAAAAAGAGGTAGACTACATTTTCTTGTAGGTCTATAAACAGTGTTACAGCCCAGAAGACCAAAGGCTCTTGCGATCAGATATCTGCAAGAACAAATGTCTATGCTCGAGATTTATTCCCTCCATCACCCTTTCCTTTGATTCTGCAATCTTGTTAGGAATTCGTGTAGATGTCCAAAACACATCTGCTTCATTCTTACTAGTGTAAGGTCTTGCTTGCTTTCATTCTTGTGAGCATTTGGTCTTGCAGAACTTTGGTCCTGCAAAACTTTGGTCTGGCAAACATTTGGTTTTGCAAATCTTTAGTCTTGCAATTGTCAGGTCTTGCAAATCTCTGGTTTTGCAGACCTTTGGTCTCGCATACCTTTCATCTACTGGACAGACCCCTTTAAATAGCAGCAACTGTGTACTAGT
>JBAMJV010010077.1:0-42942 GCA_037951105.1 Echinarachnius parma
CATCCGGAATTGCCCTGCTGTGTTTTGTGTTTATTGCCGTTCTTCATTCATTTTGAGCCAATCTGTTTTTTGTTTTCTTCCTTCTTTTCTCTTTTTTGTTTCAACTCAAATTAATTGCTCCTTTAAACAAAATACATTATGTATCTTTCTAAATGCCCATGATATACACATACCAATATTTCCCATCCGTAAACGATGCAATATACATTAAAATTGTAATATTATTCAAATTACAATGGTAGGCCTATATACGACTGAGTTACATTATTTTGAATATTTTCCAAGGAAGATTCAAAGTCCTCCCATCTTTGTTGCCATTTAACATAATACTTTTGTTTAATCATACTATTTATTTCACTTTATTACAAATCTCCTTTCCTCCCCCACCCCCCCCCCCCCCCCCCCCTCCCCCAAGCCATGTTTGGGTTCTCTGTCAACCATTTCATTGCATTAATTCCACAATGACTAGTATCCCCTCAAAATCACCACGATTCCTTGTAAATTCAAATGAGTGCATAATACCATGGAATTATGAGGTCAAACTCCCCTATCCCTGATAATACCAATATTTCATATACAAATGTATCTTCTTTCATTATTTCACTTTTTATGGGCTGTAATTAACTTAATGAGTCACTGTCTCGACAGAAAACCCTAGCCTTAGTATAGGCTTTATGAATTCAAACATACATTTTCAAAACCCAATCACTTATTCAATTATATCAAAAAATACATTTTCAAGTTTACAATCACATTTTTGTCATCTATTTGCCTGCCCGTACCTAAATCTCTTATCGATTTCACTTGTTTTATTTCAATATTTAAACAAATCTATCAGTACAGTACCCTATTTATAATAACTGTAGCAACCTAATATAATATGTGGAATATAAGAGGTAAACTATAATCTTTTCTGACACAAAACATAACACATGGGACTGTAGGCGGCCCAATGACTGCAAACAACTCGCCTATGAAACGTGATTTCAGCCTTTTGTATGTCATTATCATTTCGATTTGTACAGCCAAATTCCATGTAATGTGCCATCCCTAATCAGAATACAATCAACATTTTTTTATCTAACGAGAACAATTGGTAAAATTAATCTGAAAAATGTTTACGAATGTTACACACTATCAACAGCGGGTTATCGACGGTCCATGATGATGGTCCCAATATGGCCGCCGTGCGCGCGCGGCGGCCTCATTTTTGAATGGCCAATCAACGTGCAGCCGCCCGTCCATTAGTAGAGGTCAGTGACACCGATACGTTGACGCGCTCTCAGCTGCCCACTGCACGGACTGCAATTACCCCACCATGTGACGAGATGCATTATTTTGTCAGGGATGGGGTTTATCGATGTTACTAAATAACCCCTAAATGGCATTTTATTACATGCATGTAGAGACAGCTAAGGTCATTCCCTTCAAGGAAATATATCACCGGGTTTGAACGTATAGCAAGGAATATACTGAATTTGAAAATTAAACCTTTTTAACATCATGTGGGTATGGGAACGGGTAAGAATTAAGGCATGCAATCATCGTCCCAATCCTTACTCAAAACTTCGCAAAAGTTTAAATTAAAAAATCACGACTTATTATGTATTCATTCGTCAATAGTCTTTTCATGCATACAATTTTATCATATTTGCATTACAATTATTGTTAACAATTTAAACAGAGTGTTTATACCGGGGAAGTGATGATATCTTCATCCCATTCCTTACTCAAAACTTTGCACAAATTTCAATTATAATCACGACTTATGTATTCAGTCGTCCAGTCTTAATGCATACAATATCATCATAAGCATTATGTTCATTGTAAACAGTTTAAACAGAGGGTATATTACCGGGGAAAGTGATTATAATTATGTTCATTGAAAACCTTTGGATTGTGAGTAAATTATTTACCCGCCTTTCTACATCATGATGCACAAGAAAAGAAGGTTTAGCCTCACCATCTCGCAATCCGCTCAGGATTGATAATTTAGGTTTTCCCGCTCAATTTTGCGATTGTGTCATTCGAATTGATAAAAGGAGCAAACGAATTCGCGCGATTTGCGATCGCCGTGTCAAAGCAGCATTCGAATTCGTAAATAGTCGTTCAAAATCGCGTCTGAGCAAGTGAATTTGAACAAAGAGCATACCTTTTCATCAATGGTCATTCAAAATCGCACGTAGTTCACGCTGGCGCTACTGCACATTCGCGAATTCGAGTGCCCATAAATGAACTATCGTGTCTATTCACGAAACCGTATGCGTATGCATGAATTCGTTTGCACTTATTCGGAATTTGAAAGACCGATACCAACGATTACGCGCGGCAATGAGTGAATTTGAATGACCCTTAATGAATTCGA
The DNA here is from genome assembly GCA_037951105.1 of Echinarachnius parma. Classification (NCBI taxonomy): domain Eukaryota; kingdom Metazoa; phylum Echinodermata; class Echinoidea; order Clypeasteroida; family Echinarachniidae; genus Echinarachnius; species Echinarachnius parma. The sequence continues at coordinate 2,366 of JBAMJV010010077.1, forward strand.
TTGGAAAAAGTGTAAAATTGAGCGGGAAAACCTATACAATATACTAAAGGGTGTAATTTTATTAAATGCATGAAGAAACAGCTATGATCATTCCCTTCAAGGCAATGTATTCACGGGTTTCACAAGGATAAACATATACCATATTAGTATTATAATACTACATTTGGAAATCAAACTTATAGGACAAAATCCCGCCGATTTGGAGATAGAGGAAACAAGTGAACACCTTACTTACTAACTTCGCAAATGTGTTGGTATTATTTTTCGTCATGTGTTTGTCATGCATACTATTTTATTATGATTGCGTTAGTATTATTATAAACTTTTAAACAGAGTGTACCGGGGATGGGTCGGGTTTATAATTTTAACTAAAAGGTTGTATCGCAATGACATGTGCAAAAGAGAGGGGTGGCGGAGTGGGGGGGGGGGGGGGGGGGGGGGTAAAACGTCTGAGTCTCTTTCATCTTTCCATGTGGAAAGGGAATCATTTTTTAAGAGGTCGTTGTGGTCTTAAAATCGTGATCGCTTTTCTCTGACAAAAAAACCCGCGGATTTCCGCGGGTCCCGCTAGTTAAAATAATAATTTTATAATGTTTCCAAACAACCAATGTACCATAAATGGTTGCAAGAATTTGCATGAATGTGTTTCGAGCTTCGAAAGCAGGGGCGTCGATCCTGGGGAGGGAGCAGGGGGCGGTCGCCCTCCCCAATGAAATATTTGGGGCAAACATATCATTACTAATCAATAATTAATCTTCAAAATAGGTGTTTTTTAGTTTGAAAAGGACTGTAAACATCTTTTTGGTCTCGCGCTTCGCGCGCATACAGTTTCTCATATTGCAAGTTTCATTTCGGTTGCGGGAACTCACCTTTCAAAATGTGGTCGGCAGTGTAATTTCTTAAACGCACACCTCAAACAAGGTTTCTTTAACCCTCATCTAAAGTACACCGTCACAGAAAAAAATGAAATAATATATCTTTCAGTCAATTCGGTCCATATGCAAATACGCAAAACAAATTGGAATTTCATGTCCCCCCATATTTGAAAGTGGAGGAGATTGTCCCCCTCCCTTTGTCATTATGTTTGGTTCCGTATAATTCATGTTACGTGTACACCAATTCTCCTAATTGCACGCCCCAAAATTTAAAAAATGCTCCCTACTTTGGGAGGGAAACATCCCCCCCCCCCCCCCCCCCACACCCTCCCCCGCTCGGTCGCTTTGCTTCCTCTCAATGTCTCCCCTCCACTTTTGAGAAGTTGTTGACGCCCTTGCATCATTGGAGCTCAATGCCCTAGACTATATCGATGGTAATAATAGTATACAGGATCACGTGGATCAAACTCATGCAAGGCTAAATCTGTTCCTCGCTGTACCCTTTAAAAATACGTTACGAGTAGGTTCACTATTTTATACAATTTTAACACCCATGATAGGAGTTGCAAATGTCTGAAATCTAAAAGCTTCCGGGAGCTCCGCCCCCTGAACCCCCATTATTGTCCCCAAATATGGGTGCCCCCAAAGTCGGGTCTTCGAGCCATCAAGACACTTTCAATGAGCGCATAATCAAACTTGCCAACATTGCCAACATGGGGCTTTTAGCTCTCTCAGTGGTCACTCTGTGAAAAAGAACTAGATGGATCTTCGACTGCACGCATTCGAAAATGATGCCTCCGCCATTACGCGATTTATTTATATCGAGCCAAATCAACGTGTACACTGAATTAATTCTGTCAACTCAATTTTGATGGTACTCTGTCTTTTAGATCTTGACGGTATCACAATTATGAGCTGTAAGTGACATTGACCTTTGACCTCATGACCCCAAAATCGAATCAGTTCATTGGCTCTCCAAGGAACATACATGTACCAAGTTTGGTCAGAATCCGTCAATCCGTTCTTGAGATAACGCGATCACGAGAACGGGACGTACGGACGTGCGTACGGACGGACGGACGGACGGACGGACGGACGGACAAACCGAAAACATAATGCCTCCGGCAACTTCGTTACGGAGGCATAAAGACAAGCAATGTCCACTACTAGGTTACAGTAAAATCCTCAGACGTCATCAAGAGGAGGGTCAATTAAGGCAACGTGAATCTCTATGACATCCACAATTGACCACCATGATAAAGTATCGCAAATTGCTTATCATGTGCCGTAGAAACCGAAAATGGGGCCTTCGCCGTCTATAAAGATAACAATGAAATCAACGCCTTCTGCCAAACCGTAGATCAGAGATCGCTCTAACATGGTCTAACAAGTGTCCACCCATACCATACAACCACGATTGACCGATGTCCCTGGACTAGGGGTACAGAATATTGCCGCCTGAATGGGTACGAACCATACCACCGTTGGGCCGTAACAACCTCAAGTCGTTTTGTGAATGCAGAAATCTTGGAGCTTCCATCTGATCGGTCAAGGATTGTATCGCTATTACCCATTAAGATGACATATCACTAGTGTCCAGGCGGCAATCTCCTAGGCTCCCTAGTCCAGGAATGCGCGGTAAATCTTCTTTAAAAAATGTAAATGTACTCGGCCTCGACTTAAAAAAAGTTCTAAGGACAACAACCCCCCCCCCCCCCCCCTGCTTACAAAAAGTTGGCTGATCAAATAACCAAAGTACGCCACTGATTAGTCCATCATGCAAATGGTATACCATGTACTTGGTTTACTATTCATGTTGCCTACTATTCATTTGGTCTACATTCCATTTATTATAGTAATCATTTTGTCTAGAAATCAGTTGGTATACAGTCTAATTTGTCTACAAATCATTTCGTCTACCAGACATGTGGTCTACGATCGATTTGGTCTATCAGTCATTTAGTCTACTACCCAATACGTCTAGAAATCATTTGGTCTACTAGATATAACAGGGGTGACGATCCTGGGGAGGTAGGGGGGGGGGCGGTCCCCCCCCCCCCCGCCCAATGAAAATATTGGGGGGCGAACATATCATTTCGCCTCCCCCCCCCCCCCCCCAATAATTCCGAAAATGAGGAAGAAAAAAATCGAGTGATATAATGCCAAAGAGGGGAAAGACACCTTTATCAATAATTAATCTTCAAAATAGCCGTTTTTTTAGTTTGAAAAGGACTGTCAATCTCTTTTTTGCCGCGCGCTTCGCGCGCATACAGTTTGCAAGTTTCATTTGGGTTGCGGGAACTCACCTTTTGAAATGTGTTGGGCAGCGTAATTTCTCAAACGCACTCCTCAAACAAAGTTTATTAAACCCTCATCTATAGATAGCACACCGTCACAGAAAATAAAATAATCTCGGTAGATATGCGCTGAACGCAAATCAAATTGGAATATAATGTCCCCCCACATTTGAAAACGGAGCAGATTGTCCCCTCCCTTTGTCATTATGTATATTTGGTTCCATACCTATATACTTCATATTACGTGTAATTTCTGTCTCAGGTGTGCACCAAATGGCACAATTTTACGCCCAAACATACAAAAAGCTCCCTACTGAGGGAGGGGGACACCCCCTCCGACACCCTCCCCCGCTAGGTTGCTTCGCTTCCTCGCAATGTCTGCCCTACACTTTTGAGAAATTGTTGACGCCCTTGCTTAGTTTCATGGGAGCCCAATGCCCTAGACTATATCGATGGCTCTATAGTATACATGATCACGTGGATCCATCTCATGCAAGGCTCAGTCTTTTACTCGCTATGCCCTTTAAAAATACGTTATGAGTAGGTTTACTATTTTATACAATTTTTACACCCATGCTAGGAGCAAATATCTGAAATCTAAAAGCTTCCGGGGGCTCCACCCCCTGGACCCCCATTATTGTCCCCAAATGTGGGTGCCCCCCAAAGTAAGGTCTTCCAGCCATCAAGACACTTCCAATGAGCGCATAATAAAACTTCCGGCCATGCGAATGGGGCTTTTAGCTCTCTCAGTGGTCACTCTGGAAAAATTTTCAAATTTCGCTGCCCCCCCCCCCCCCCCCCCCTCCCTCCCCCGCCCAATCTAAAAAACGGATCGACATCCATGAGATATAAGACCACTTCGTCTACAGATATTTAATTTACTAACTGTATAGATTTAGTCTTCTATAATTGTTGATCTAGTTGATTATTTGTTACACTGTTTACTAATAAAATAGAACTATATTTTTTCACATTCTTTAGTATTCTTTACAGTCCCATAGATCAAGTCCAGGAAAATGAAAACAACTGTTGTTTCGGACAGGAGGCTATACAAGTAATATGTACATGACTTTGCGTGGCTGTGTATGATAGGTTGTTCACCATTAACATTTAGTTAAATGATCATGTTTTGGAGGAGTGGGTGGCTAGGGTTCAACGTTATATGGAAGGGGTAATAAAATGGGGTTTTGATTCCGAAAGAGTATCAGAAATAATGCCCAAATACTGAAAATCAATTGAATATGCTAAGTATTGGCTGAGATATGTCCATCCAAATGAATTTGTTATCAATAGGCAATCAGTGTTATAGTGCTCTAATTTATAACTTTATGAAAATAAGGATGGTATTTATTCAACAAAAATGTCACATTCTCAGCTAAAACTGAATTGCAGCGTCATTTTGGATACTATTTAGAAACATGGAAATAGCATTAATGAATCCACGATAATGATGATACGTTAATATATTATATAAAATAATTAATTAATTAAATAAATCATAAGATACCTAAATAGTATCACGAATGAGGCACTAACAATGTTATTGTTTTGTTTTTTATATATCACTTAATGAATTAAGTGATTACCAAAGTCAATAGTCATGATGTCTAAATGTATATTTCCTAATACCAGCAGCCCATTGAATTAAAATTCATTTGGATGGGCATATCTCAGCCAATATTTAACATATTCAATTGATTTTCGGTATTTGGACGTTATTTTTTCCCCTCTTTTGGAAAATGAAGTTCAAATTAGACCTTTCTAAAAAAAGTTTATGACGTCATAGATGTCATCACATTTCACCACTATATCATCATGATCATGTCTTTTGATTTCGAGTCTTTCGGGTAGCTAACGGGATCTCAAGGACGCGAATACGAACGGAACAAGCTGTTTTGGTTTGACATAAATTTGACCATAATTATCTAGGCAACGCGCATGGAACTTTCCTTATAGTTCTGCATTCAATAATGGTTTGGTTTAGATTGTTTCACATAAACCCTCTTTTATACTATTTCAACCATGTTGAACAATTAGTTTGGCAAATAATTATTTGTTTTCGTAACTTTTCCAAGGACTGCTATTTGGCTTAAATATTGAGTCAATATACTTTTTTTTCCTATTTTTTTCTAAAGATCATCTAATTATTTGGGCCCCAAATAATTACATAAGTATATAATTAAATAATTACGAAACTATTAATTAAGACATAGTAAACTGGACTATAAATTTTTGTTGTATTTATTCCAGTTGGATAAATTCATTGGTATTTTAGCTCTTTCTGAACCGATTTCGTTGAAATAAAGTTAGTTTGACCATATATGCCGACATGTTCAAATGGGATTACGTGTTCTGCTACATTAATTTTGAGATGCACTCCACTTGATAAGGATAATGTAATATCAACATTGCGTTATGCTTTAATATAAATGTTTTCTAATAAATATTTCCAATCGTTACTGTTTATACAGCATCGCTATCGACCCTTGATTCAAATGTGTTAGATAAGATAAAGTAATCTTGACATGAGAGGTTAAGAACCTATGCACTTTAAACTATATCATTATTTTGAGAAAATGGTAGATTGCTGACTATTAATCCATCTGTGGATATCATTGTTTTTTAATTCTAATTTAAACCACAACATATTGTGATAACGTATCTCTTCAAGTTTAATAACATATAACTATTGGTTTATTTTCAGAAAAAAACATCTTGACATTGATTTTCGTTCAATGACATACTGCATAAATGCATTTCCATTATTGGTGCCACGGGGGATTGGAATAATGATTCATGTTTTGTCACGTAACTTGGAGCAAGTTTGTCCCTTGAACATGTCGCCAAACTACCTGCCAATACGTGCAAACTAAAAACCTTAATAATTACTGGATCACCCATGGAATGAACTGAACGGACGCCGCTTTTGGATTGTATAACTGAGTTTTATTCAATCTGCAATAATAAGAAAATGCAAAGAGAAAACGCACTGTAAATATTGAGATATTCATCTGATGGCATACAGTCTTACACAATAAATCTCATCAACTACTTTACTGTTGAACAAGTCAAGAATGAGTAACAGTGTCCTAATTTCTATAAGTGAGCAGTGTGTGTCTATTATCTATTAAGTGTGTCCTGGTAAACATGGTACAAAGCTTCAATGCATCAAGGCACATTCTTATTGAGTAAATGTATTCTCATTAAAGATCCTACTGGAAAAAGATCACAACTTCAAAGTGTGTGCGTGGGCATATAGCCTAAACCATCACACGCAACAATCAATGTGACTTTCACAAATGAAATACCCGTTAAATCTGGGCTCAATAAAGTCCATCTTTTTGGCACTCAACTTCCAAATTACACAATTAGCACCACTGTGAGCACACCAAAAGTGTACGAATTATCTATAGAGGAATTCCTTTAAAATAAATTTTCTTTCCTTCTTTCATAAACAACTGAAGAAATGACCAAAATATTCTTCAGTAATTCACATTAAATTTGCAGGCAATTTTGCACCTTCAAAATCATACTTTCTTTCAAATACTTTCCTTGTTAATGTGCCTTTATGCGTCTATTGATTTTCTTATCACTCTTTCATAACACATCTAAAATGTACCTTTGACATTCTCAAATCTTTACTTAATTACCAAACTACATGGCATTCTCAATTTCACCACGATTAAATCATCTAGATTTAACCCGAAACAAATTGCTTTTGTATTCTTCTTAAACCAAACCAATTTCTTCATCCAAATGAGCAACCAAAAATCACGATGTAATTCATGCTCTCTTTTGTATAAAACCAAACCATAGCTTTGATGGTCACTCTATTTTGTATATAGCCTCACTACACAGTGACTTACTTCTCAGTGACCTACTTGATTACTTCTTTCAAGCTCAAATGAATTTACTGTGAAATTAATTCCTCATTATCAAAACAACCTTAATTTCCCTGATCCCTGATGCTCGACATACCTCACAAAAATGACACTTTTTCACTTTACATCTATAATACTGTGTGTGTGTGTGTGTGTGTGTGTGTGTCAATGTGTGTGCGATATAAACGGGGTAACGAGCAATCGGTGTGACTCGTCAAAAAGGGTTGGTCATGCAATTCAATAATTGAAACATTCCTCGCAACATGTTCAGGTTATTAGTAAAATGAACTATTCTCTAAGTTATAAAGATAATAGATTAACAAAATATTCGAGTGAAAACTGTTTTATCTTGCAAATTATCACAGATAACAACTGGCGTTTAGGGGTGTTGTGTTTCAATTTTATAGGCAATGTGTGGTCTGGTGTGTGTGCATGTGAATGTGCGGTATATATACGTATACTGACAGCCTCACACAAACACACTGCGCATGCCTACTGACTGTACATGCTGTCTTTATTTATGGCACCGGGCTTACATACCGGTCCAGTGTATGTAGACTGTATAATATCATACGATATTGATGAATGATTTGCAATAAAGGTCGCACGTATTCTTTTGTTAGAAAATAAATCATAACCCAAACTTAAGTTCTAATAATCTGTAGTTTGGCATGAAGGTACTGATATATTCCATAGGTAGCCCAAAGTGTGGATAAATCTGGTAAATAATACATTTTGTTGATTATTAAGTGCAAGGCATACAAATCTGCAATCCTTTAGACAAGACAATTGAAAAAGTATATATTGTTGTTTATCTGGTGTGTACGTCTATGGGGATAATATACTACCGTGCACCCTGAATGTAGGTCAGGAAAAGTTAAGGCCCAGTCCCATACTGACGATTTTCACGGCGACTCGCAACGACTCGCAACGATTTACTAGAACGAATCGACTCGATTTAGCCACGATTTAACAACGAATTGGGAAGAATTGTACGGCGACTCAAGACGAATAATCGTTCTTCGTCGTTGTTCGACGAGTCAGCTCGTCCTTCTTTTGTCTTTAACCATTGCGGTAGAAAAATCGTGGCAGAAAAAAAGTTGTGGTCCCATAGTGGCGATTTTTGCGGCGACTCGCAACGAATTATCATTCGTGGAGAAAATCGCTTAAGTCGTCGCGAGTCGTTGTAGTTCGTTGCGAGTCGTTGTAATTCGTTCTGCGAACCGTTGCGCATCGCGAAGAACGCCATGAATCGTGTTAGCACAACGAATGTTTTGGGACTGTTCAAAACTATCGCCATGTCGCGACGATTTCCTTTCATTCTTTTTATGGAACAATAGGGCAGTGCACCATAATACAATCGGACTTGTTTGAGTCAGTTCCACGGGCGTAGATCTGTCATTGATACCTGTCAACAGGGGGATGATCTATTCATTCACCCCCCCCCCCCCCCCCCCCTCGTGATGAAAAGGTATTACGTAAGTCTCTACGCCCATGGTCAGTTAAAAAACGGACAGCGGCGATCTTCACAACGAAGCGATACGCCTCGCAACGAATTGCAACGATGTGGAACGACTTGACACGAATATGCAACGGTAAATACAATGATTTTTGGTGAAATTCGTCGTGGCGTGGCGATTGTTTTGAACAGTTGAAGACGGCGATTTTCACTATTTTCTTCACGATGCGCGACGGTTTTGGGGGAAGAACCGATACGATGTAACACGACGCAACACGACCTAAGCGATTTTCTCGACGAATGTCAAATCGTTGCGATTCGCCGTGAAAATCGTCAGTATGGGACTGGGCCTTACGCTCGTGGTTTTACAAGTTTCACATTACTTACATGTTCCACTTTTTAATTCGGTATTCCGGAACAATTACATTACAAAGATGAATTATATTACTTATAATGAACTATATGATCATGACACTTCATGCAAACCTTCTTCTATTAGGCACACTGTAATTTACATTAAAATCATGCGAAACTGAAATAGAAAACTTTCATTAAAAAAGAAAATTGTTTATGGCCATGACAATTGTTCAAATCAAAATGTTTCCTCACAAATCTAATAAATAGTTACTGTTAAAGTGATAGTTGAGTTTTGGTAAAGAGGGCTCTACATAGAATACTTTTATTGTAAGATAATGAAAAACTGAGTGTCAAATTTGAAATACAATTTGAATGGCAAAATAAACTGTATTTGATCAAAATCGGTTCAGAAATGGCTGAAATATCTATAAACATAACAATTTGTAATAAATGGGGCCCCACAAGTATTCAATAATTTTGAACCAGCCGTTAAAATTCGTTTTAAAATGCTTTCTCTTTTCCACAAATTTCAAAAGTGGTTTTTAAATAGTTGTTGATTATTTCTCTATCTAATCACTATTTCAACAAAACATCACATGCACAATATTTTATCTAAAATGGTTTAAACAAATTCGTTTTTTAAAGCGCCCTCTTTCGTTTAAGAAATTGTTGTTTTTAAATGACAACAGGCTTTTTACTCAGTCGTTTGTAATTGTTGTATTCCTTTTGAACATGGTGGAGTTATAAGAATTAGTTTGTAATGTAATGGTGCAGGATTTGGTTACTAAAATTCAGTTTAACTAAAACTGTACTCTCTCTACCAGAACTCAACTATCCCTTTAAGGGATCTAGTAACTTTGTTGACATGTGCAAAAAGTGATGAAGGGTTGATGCAATGTAAACCCCTCAAAAAAAGTTCGGAAACTCAAGTTTGATCGATTATATCTATTTTATTAAGAAATCATAATGGTTATATTTGGTATCACTTGAAAGGGGGTGTATACCTCTTTAAAATGATACCAAATTCGTAAGCATCACGAGCACGAGGTATGCGCAGTATACTTGAGAATGGGGGAAAGTCAGAAGTGAAATGTCACAAAATGCGTCAAACTTCAGTTGGAAGGTCTGACACCCATATCACGGTCTTTCTCAAGTTCAAATTCTTTCGACGATGAATATCTTGTCAATGAAGACATACTGTTGAATATGGTATCAGACAAAAGCCTGTTTAATTATCTTTCCAATGACACCTCACTTGGAATAATTATGAAAGCCGGGTAGGTACAATTAAGGTGAATATTTGGGAGGATCGACAGCAAAATGTAAGCAAAATGCATTTGATTGTGTGAAATTGAAGGCGTTGCATCCAAAAACGACTTTTGTGGGGATATCTTAGTACTTTACTTTACATAATCATTATGAAATTCAACATTATGTTAAAGTGATACCTGTAAAGTGTCAGATATTGCACAAAATGACATTTGAGACTTCAATCCTATATCAATATCATTGTAAAATACAATTGAAAGATTTGTGGAAGTTTGAAAGAAAACGAACACTGTTTACCTAGTGAAAAAAACGAATATTGAGTTCATATTTTATCACCGAATACTGATGGTCTGCCATACTTTTGTCGTAGTAATGAATGATCCGTTTGAGATATTCGCACCCGTGTATTTTTACACACGTAGTACATAATTCATGGAATTTGAACTCGCTCGGCTCAAAGTTCAATCTCCGGAATGTTCTCACGGGTGCTGCATGCGGACGTTCTCAGCTAAGACAAATGTATTTTTTTCAATTGCGTTGATTAACGCTTTAGAAATAATGATTTTCAATGATAATTATCTTCATACTAAAGGGACATTTGAAAAAATCAAACCCTATTTTATTCTTCTCTTAACATAAGCTAAACAACACGGTAGAAGAGAAACGAGGAAGCTCCAAGTAATTTTCGTGGATTTGGACACTTTACAGGTATGACTTTAAAGCGTGTTAATTTGTCAATGAAATAATGCCCCATTCATAGTGGTTATGTGCTTGAGGTGTGTGTAGTACCTCTAAATGTATGGGGCTCAAAATGACACGTTGCTAGGTCGACTTTCTACCGTTTGATACGTGGTAGTAAGGGCATACCTACACGGTCGAAGAGGGCGCTAATATGCCAGTTCTGGCCAGTTTGCGTAGGTTTAGAGAAATTTAAAGCATTTTCAATACATCAAGTTTGTGAGTTTCCTGTATGTCACACTCACATTCAGCATAATCATTGCAAATGAGACATCATATTAAAGGTAAATTAACGAGCTTTCCGATAGTGCAAAACGTAATGATGATAGAGTTATGATTAATACAACTATATCTTACCGGAATCTTGAAACAAGAAGCCATGGTCTTAAATTCATAGCATTTATAGACCCCCATATCCGGTTTTACTGCACACACCCCAATAGCATAATTATTACAGGTGAGACATGATTTTAAAGAAAAATAAACACGCTTTCACATGATACTAAATTTACTGATGATTATGCAATTTAAAACCCTAAAACATCCCTCCAATAGTCGTTTTTCGATGCAACGCCATCAATTTCACACAAAGAAATGCATTTTGCAACATTTCCCTTTCGGCCCTCCCCATGTTCAGCTGTACCATACTTAACCTGTTAATACAATTGTTACGGACATAACCGTATTGAAAAGATAGACACATGGGCTTTAAAATGATACCAAATTTGATAAGTTTAAATCATTTGAACACGCTACAATCTTCGATACAACTTGAACATTAAAAAATACGGCACAAGAGTCAAATTTCCCAACTGAATACTTTCGGCCCGTTTTGCGACATTTGACTTCTGACCGTCCTCCATTCTGAAACGCACTGCGTATTCCCTGATTTGAAATGAATGACAAACAATGTACTATTTCAAAGGGAAATCATCATGCATTGCAATGACACTAAAAGGAAAAAATACAATTTGACAATAAAAGTGATACAATCGATCAAAGTTGAGTTTCCGAACTTTTTTTGAGGGGTTTATATTGTTGTTATCTCATATGTACAGGGTATTGTGTGAAAATTTCAAGTCAAATGGACATTGCATGGCCGAGTAATGAGCGAAAATGCAAAGTGATAATTCACTAACTCACTGCACTCACTTTGTACACGGTAAGAAAAAAATCCGGGAGAGTTTTTCATATCTAAATACTTCAATCGTACATATCTTTGTAACGAAAGGGAAATTTGAAAAACCGAAACCGGTCCCATGATTATATTGTTAATACGAATCTAACAAGGTATGATGGTATTAAAATTTGAAGATTTGGACAATGTTACTAAGTCCCTTTAAATACATCAAATTCTTGAATTCATACATTGGGTATTTAATTGCTTAAATGTGTATTTCAAAATTGTTTAGGCCTAACCGTAACAGTATTTGACGCAAAATTATGTGTGCCTTTCATCTTCAGATATCCAACAAGACAACAAAGATGAGCGAAGCATTCTCAGAGATAAGCGGGACAAGTGCGAATACATACGACAGAGATGACCATGACGATGAACGAAGACTAGCGAAGGACGCACAAAGACGAGCAATGCAAGCGCGAAGATGACAGAGACGATCATCGAGACAAGCGAGACGACCACGACGACGGGCGAGACGACCATGACGAGGAGTGAAACGACGACGACGACGAGCGAGATCACCGCGAAGACGAGCAAAGATGAGCGAGACAATCGCAAATACAAACAACTCAACCGCGAAGACGACCACAAATAAAATCAGGACAACCACGACGAGTGACTCGAAGACCAGCGAAGCAACCGTGAATGCAGCTCCGACAGTAACCTTGACAAAGCCAACTTCAGTCTCCGTGCAGAGCTGAACGTATCGCTAACCCAAAGATCATGGCCTTCCCGACAAGGGGCACACCAAGGAAGATACGCGATTGTGCTATGGAATGTGAACCTTGAACCATAGTTAAATGTTCGTATATGTATATTCTTGAAGTGACTTTCAACAGAAAGTAGCTGTGTCACCTTCCTTGCTCCTGAATCCATACTTTGTAAATACAATAACCTGCCTGTATTGGTCACCAACCATCTACAGTGGCAAAATTCTTCTTTTTTTTTTCATTAGATGGTCAGTATACACAGGTTTGGCTGAGTACTAGCTTTTGACATTGCTGTCCCCAAATCCAGAATCAATCCAATGTCGATACAGATCTTCCTATGTGAGGGGGCCGGATTAAATCCAGTAAACATGAACATGTCCGTATTTAAAGGCTTAATTCCCGTTCACTACGAGATTCTCAAATCTCCAAAGACCTTGTACAGATCTCACCCAGTTCCAATAGTTAATGGTTAAATTACGATATTAAAATGTCCTGAATGTAGGTAAATTATCTGATCACTAGTCCTTACCTTGTGATTTTGCAAGGTGTTGTGATAATTTGTTAGGTACTTATTATGCATGAAGAAAATTTTGTAAAAATCAAATTAACTGCCAGTATGAAAACAAATGAATGGCTCGAATTATTAAAAGGATAGTTGAGTTCTGGTAAAGAGGGTACAGTTTTGGTCAAACTGGATTTTAGTATCCAAAACCTGCACCATTACATTACAAACTAATAGTTACAAATCTACCCTGCTTGAAATGAATTCAAATTTACAAACGACTAAGTAAAAAGCCTTTTATAATTCAAACAGAGCCGTTCAAACTAAAGATGACGCTCTCTAAAAGTAACTGGTTTAAACCATTTTAAATAAAATATTGTGTATGTGAAGGTTCGTAAAAATAGTGATTAGATAGAGAGAATATCAACAACTATAAACAATACTTCTTTTCAACATTTTTGAAAAGAGGAAGCATTTCTTAAAATTTGTAACGGTTGGTTCCAAATCATCTAATATTTGTGGGTCCCCACATGTATTACAAATGGTTACTTCAGCCGTTTCTGATCCGATTTTGATCAAACAAAGTTTATTCTGTCATTAAAGGGACTTCGTAACATTGTCCAAGTCCACAAAATATAATTTTAATTCTAGCGGTTCCCTCATACCTTGTTGTATTCGTAATAGCAATAAAATCATGGGACCGGCTTCGGTTTTTCAAATTTCCCTTTCGTTACAAATATATATACGATCGTAGTATTCAGATAAGAAAAACTCTCACGGAGTTTTTCTTCTGTGTACAGAGCAAGTGTAGTGAGTTAGAGAATATCACTTTGTATTTTCACTCATTACTTGGCCATGCAATGTCCATTTGACTTGAAATTTTCACACAATACCTTGTGGACATATAAGATAACAACAATATATATTGGATCAACCCTTCATCACTTTTTGCACATGTCAACAAAGTTACTAGATCCCTTTAAAATATTATGCTCTTTCAAATATTACACTCAGTTTGTCATTATCTCACAAAAACTTATTATGTGTAGCGCCCTCTCTACCAACACTCACTTGCCTAGGCTAAAACATGATGTTAAAGTTTAATGAACGACAGTATGTATATTTTGTTGTATTTAGTTATGATTTAATTGTAATTATTTCAATGGTAAATTAGAAGTTTTAGTTACTAACATTTTGCTTCTCCATAAGTCTATACTATCCTGTAAATGATTGCCTAAAGGTTGGTCTCCAACATGTATTCCTATTGGATGGATTTATGAATTTTAGACCTGTTTCTGAACAGATAATTATGAAATAAAGTCACTTCTGTCTCTAACATCGTGTGCTTTTTTACATGTCACTTTTAGTTGTTCATTATCTCACATATTAATCAAAGGACCCTGTTGCACCACAAATTGTCGTACCTGCACAAATTGTCGTAGGCGACAATTTGTGCAAAATTTCACGCCACAAATTGTCGCCTCCTGCATAAATTGTCGTTTGTGACAATTTGTGTTGCTCTCGCCGTCCCCATACCCTTGCGACAATTTGTGAAATCACGTAAAACCTCACACCACAAATTGTCGCATATTGCACGTCAGTCGTCAGTCGCTGTCTTCAAGCTACAAAGATGATGATGATGATAATAATAATAATCAGTGTTGGTGGACACGAGGCCGGCCTCGGCGTCGACACCAGTGGAAGATTTTTACGAAGCAGAGACCGAGATCCGTCAACAAATCTCGAGGCCGAGACCGAGACTATTTGGTTTTGGGGGCCGAGACCATTAAATTGAAATGGTTATGTTTGTTTATTCGATGTCAAAAGAAATTTGTATTCAACCAGGCTTGGGGGGGGGGGGGGGCTCGAACTTTCGCGTGATAATTCAGCAACGCACGCAGGTATCGCCGCGTGACTTCATGGGGGGGGTTTTGGTATTGAAGTCTTTTGAGACCAAATTTGCGACGACCGGGTATACTATTCCGAGGTCACGCAGTGACCGTTTGTAAGTGAGCGTCGGCCCCAAAATCACTAAATTGTGTGTTTGGTGTACAAATTCTAGATGGAAATGGTAAATAATTTTTTCCATTGAAAAAAACAAACTTAAGTCTAAAAAACAAATAATAAGTAATTCCAAAAAACAAAGAAATAGCCTACAAAAAAAAAAATCTGCGCTGTCGCAATTTCTCACGTTCGAAACCGGTTAATTTAGGCAAACAAATATATTAATGTTCAGTGATTATTTAGCGATTTACAGACAAAAAGGGGATTTCAGCATAAATGTGAAAAATCAATTGAAATTGTATTATTTTCAAAAACATAACAATGTAATCTTGTACATTATGTCGCAAGCTATCTGTGTGCCAAATTTCGTGGCGGCCGCGCGTTCGTCGGCAGTGATCCCCCCCCCCCCCCACCCCGGCCATTGCATAGCCAAAGTAATCCGGCCTGGTTAGGGTTAATCATTTATTACTTTAAAACTGTGTGTAAAATATGCGTCGTTCATTGGCTAACACATTCACGTGATTGCCATATTAGTTTTGACCGTTACATGGCATTATAAAACGGCTCTGGTAAAATCAGTAACGTGATTGGTTAAATCACATACACAAATACACACACTCACACACTATACACAAACCTCACATGTCCTATAATGTTGGTGCGTTGGTATATATCCGTATGTCAAGAATGATCATTTTAATCCAAAATGTATGTCATCATGGCTTTGAACAGGACCGTAGGTGTGGCGACAATTTGTGGTGCCAGCTACCAGCACAAATTGTCGCCGTCGCCTCCACAAATTGTCGCAAACGACAATTTGTGCAGAAAGCGACAATTTGTGGTGTCAACATTTTGCACAAATTGTCGCCTACGACAATTTGTGCAGGTACGACAATTTGTGGTGCAACAGACCCTCTAAACCAAATTGTTTTTGTTTTTTGTTACTAGTCATTTGGATAACAATAATGCACTCTTGTAAGGGATTCAGAATTTACTCCAGAGTAAATTGCAAAGTGTACAGAATGCTGCTGCACGACTTGTTGCTAGGAAGGGAAAACATATAACATATATCCGATATTTTGCAATCTCCTCACGGGTTGCCAGTTAACGCTAAAAATGCCGGGCTATTTGAGGTCTTCCTACGGCCGGGGGAGGGGGGGGGGGGGCCTTCCCCCCCCCCCCCCCCTTAACATCTCGGCCGCGGTGAGGAATTTACCCCTGAAAATAGTAAAAATTTCCACTCCAGAATTGGAGTTAAACAAAAAAAATCTACTCTAGGTTAAGAGTGGATTCCACTCTAAACGAAGTGGACTTTAATATGACTTCTTAAGGGACAGTCCCTCTTTTACAAAACGTCTGAACAGTTTTCAGTTGACGGATGGGGATGAATGTAACACACACAAAACAATCAGATCGAACAGCCCTATAATTTGGATTCTACGAATGAAAAACGAATGCGTTCCTCCATCAGACTATACATCGGTCAATAAAAGAGTTTAACTGATTAAGCATAATATTCAAACTATATTGCACTTATTCTTGTAAAGATAGTGTGAAGCCGATATTTGTAAAGGTATGTCACGGAAAAAAAGAATCTAAAAAATGAAGAATATGTAATTACATGTAGTCAGTTTGAGTTAGGTTTGGTTATTATGCCTAGTGTGCGATCATGCTATTCTTATTTGTGCGCGGGTCACGTTGGGTAACGCATATCGTTATGGTACTTCGTGGAATCCGTGTACAAACTTCCTCACTGGGTGAATATATGTATAATGCACAATTAAAATTGGAAGACAGTTTATTAGTTTTAGATTTATAACTCCACGAAAAAGAAATTTCATCCCTAATTGTTCAGCCATACTATTAAATTACATTTTCTTTCATATAATAGAATAACCTCGCAACTTTCGAAATTTGGCTTGCAAAAGAGGGAATGTCCCTTTAAGGAGTGGAAGAGGGAGTGGAAATCCACCCCTGAAAAGAGTGAAAATGTCCACTCTAGGTTAGGAGTGGATTCCACTCTAAACGAATTGGTCACTAATATGGCTCCCTAAAGAGTGGACAAAAGAGTGGATTTCCACTCCAATACATTAAAGGGACAGATCCACTTTTACAAAACGTCTGAACAGCTTTCAGTTGACGGATGGGGATCAATGTAACACGCAAAAAAAAATCAGAGCGAACAGCCCTCTAATTTGGATTCTACGAATGAAAAACGAATGCGTCCCTCCATTTAAACTATATATCGGTCAATAAAGGAGTTCAACTGATTTAGCATAATATTACAACAATATAGTACTAATTCTCGTAAAGGTATTGTGAAGCCGACATTTGTTAACGTATGTCACGGAAAAAGATCTCAAAAAGAAAGAATATATAATTACATGTAGTCAGTTTAAGCGAAGTTTGGGTATTTTGCTTGGTAAACGCTCACACATTAGTACTTATGCGCGGGTCACGTAGCTAGCACGGGTCACGTAGGGGTCATGCATACCGATCTGGCACTCCGTGAAATCTATGTACAAACTTACTCACCGGCCGAAAATACGTATTTTGGCTTGCAACAGTGGATCTCTCCCTTTAAGAGAGTAGTTTTATGTTCATTACATATCTGTTAGATTAGCCGGATAGATGAGGGGAGCTTTTGGGGGAGGTCAACAAGTGATTGTTTAAATTTAATTCGTTCGGAAAGTGTATATAGTTGAGTTTGTTAGATAAATATCCACCACTTTCCCAAACCTCCATATTTTGTTGAATGTGATGATCTTTGACTGTATGCAGCTATTTTTATTGCTTGCTGTGTTTTGGTCTCAGGTTACATTTGGTCATATTATTTAGACCATTGCATACTTAGATATTTCTGAACATAACTTGTTTGGTATTTGAAAGGATCTAATTTCGTATTTGAACTCACATTTTGTTTCAGTTCATTGCCTAATTTCCTGCATGTTTATCAAAAGAAGGGTACCGAATAGCTGGATTGTTATTATTGGTATTATTGATGTAATTAATTCGCGTCTGAATAAGAATAATGTAGCAACCCATAGGGATTAAAATATAAAGTTACTCTTAATTCAGACTCGAGGTCATGGGTTTATTAAATGTAGCCTATTCACAACTAAGACATACAAGACAAGTTTGTTGTGTGAAATTGTTTTTTGTCTGTATTTTGTCTGTATTAGAGTAAATATTGTCATAACAATCAACCTAAATGTAGTGCCTGACATATCTGATTTGTTTGTACATGGTAAAGTTAATATGCATCTATAATCGTAAACATCGCGTGACATAAATGGACTTTGAAGTGATTGTTTGACAAATCTTTTTATCAAATATTATTTAGAACAGAACGCTATTTTGATGTTTTATACAAATTTCAGATTTAAGTTGAATTTACAAACACTTGACAGTATAGCAAATAACGTTAAACTCGAACTTCAGACGTCGCGCGATATGCTTATCATCATTAAACGATTTCCAACGCGGCACGAATGATTCTAATGTCCATGCGAATCTTACATCTTACAAATGACTTACAATATTTACGAATGCCTTGCCATCAATAGTGATTGCCTTGGGATTGCTTACGAAAATGTTGTAAATTTTGGGAGCATTTCCCTTATATCCGTAACACGCATGACCGACTGCAAAAGGTTAAATAGGTAGTACAGTTTTGGTAAGGCTGAACTTTAGTAACCAAACCTGGACAGTAACATTATAAACTAATAGTTATAACTCCACCATGCTCGAAATGTAGACAAACAATAAAAAGAACTAAGTAGAAAGCCCGTTATCATTCAAAAAGAGCCATTAAAACACAAGAGGGCGCTTTCTAAAAAGGCATTGGTTTCAACCATTTTCCATACCAAATTATGCATGTGATGATTTATTGAAATACTGATTAAATAGAGAGACCATCAACAATTATTTAAAAAACGCTTTTGAAAATGTTTGAATAAGTGCAAGCATTGAATAAGTGCAAGCATTGTTTAAATCATAACATTCATTTTTGTACCAATAAATTATATATTCTTTATAATTAAACTCTGGTTCTCACTACATATATTCTTTAGAGCATTTGGAAAAGTTATCTGACAAAACAAATATGGAAGAGCCAGGTTCTTCCTTATGTCCTCTATTTTATTTATAATTTCTAATGTATTTCATTGTTTTTGTTGTTTATTTTACTTTATCTAACTATAATTCATATATTTTGAACCCTAAAACAAACATCTGACATGTAAACAAGACCAAATAACAAATGATATACCTCTTTTTACGAAAACTGATATTTCCATAAGTTTTGTTCACAAATCAAGAAATTGAGCGATTTTCGGGCTGACATGCATAGACAAAAGGTCACGTGACTTCGTAATGGTAGGTCCGATTTTCAAAATGTTTGTTTTAAAATATGCACAAGACCCAACAAAAATAATTCACTAAGTAGCGGCTCGGCATCTTACCACGTTTTGGACCAATATAAAAAATCGCGGAAGAGGCGGGCATTATAGCCCCCGGCATTACTATGGTTAAAGGGCCGGTCATACTTGCGGTAGTGGACGTAGTTGAACGTAGTGAAGGCTAACGTAGTTGAACGTATTTGAACGTTGTTGAAGGTGGTTGAACGTACTAGCATCCTTACCGTACCGTACTCTCTTAATGTATTGGGGTGGATTTCCACTACCCCTTCCACTCCTTAAAGAGCCATATTAGTGACCACTTCGTTTAGAGTGGAATCCACTCTTAACCTAGAGTTGACCTTTGTTTAACTCTAATCTGGAGTGGAAATGTTCACTCTTTTCAATGGTGGATTCCACTCGCCCTTCGACTCCTTAAGGAGTCATATTAGTGACCACTTCGCTTAGAGTGGAATCCACCTCTAATATAGAGTCGATCTATCTAGAGAGGGAATATTCATCCACACGCACATGAAAACAGGCAAACACGCACGCATACACACAAACCTGCACTATACATACTTAAATCTATACATTGCACAGATTCTAAAAATGCATATTGTAATAAATAATGGAAATAAATTATTGTGTCCCCCAGAACGATGCTTTGTGCACACATGACATGTGACAGTTCATATTTCACTGCAAATGAGCTCACAAACGTCAAATAATGAACAAAAGTAACAATAATGTTCACAAACATTTAAGTGGAAGGAAAATGTAAGTAATTTTCTTGCACAACGATTTATCTTGATAACATGCCAAAAGAATATCGTCGCTGGGCAATTAAAAGGACAAATTGACGGTATCGATAGCAATAAACGATACTTACTTTTTGGGAAGAAACAAAATTTTGACATTTTGGGCAATTATATTTTTCAAATGCCAAATCCAGTAATCTTGTTTAGTGAAACAGTTACGTAGGCTATAAAGCAATCAAGTCGTTTAATTTGGCGTATGCTCAGTTCTTTTTAACGGAGTTATTTACGCATTTCTGAATTTGTCCTTATTCCACGCCGATATCGCGCCGATATCGTGCATGTAAAAAGGACAATTATGCAATTGCCCTTTTACGCGCATTGACAATGCACAGCAAAGACGCTTAATGGAAAGACCGACCACTGGACAATTTTCTTGTACAAAATGAATGGGCAGCGCGCGATGTCCTCAGTTAATGCGCGCAATTACAGTCCTGACGTCACAATGCAAATTGCACAGGGGGTTCCCCACATATTAATTGTTGCAGTTGTTGTTGTTGCTGCTGGCTTAATGTGAATGACTCGGCTATTTTTAGCCTAGCAACAACACTATTTTCGGAAATAAATCAGCTGACTAAGCGCACCGATTTTATAATGCACACACATACGCAGTTATCATTGGTCAATTATTCCACAAAGCAGTATCATGTTGGGAAGAAAAAAGTCGATTGGTTTGTCGGTGCGTATATTCCAGACAGTGTGCGTGACAATATGCAAATATCCAAATATGCCATTGCCTGTTTATTGTGCACGTTCGAGATCTGTGAATTTAACAATTCTTTATTTCAAAAATGTGAGTGAAAATCTCTAAAAGCTCATCGACAATAATGTTTAAATATTTTTACATATACACAGACAATATTGAATTAGAAAAACAATGTGTCCCCCAGGTGTACTCAACTTGGAGATAAGCTGATGTTCAATCGTCATACTAGCCTGAATTTGCCGAGTTTAAGTAAGTACGCTCTGATCCTTACTTTTGTTTAAATTAATACTAACAAAGGGAACATATGTTCCAAAAAAGCTCATCGACAATAATTTTTAAATGTTTTTTAATTAATTAAAATAAACAAGATTCAGTACTGTACCCAAACCTCTGGGTGTACCCAACTTTCTCTTTAGCTCGATTTGAATCTTCATTCTGTTTGAAGGGACATCGCTGCGCGACCGCCAGTGATCTGTCTTGTAATTCTACAGTCTTTGATGCACAGCCAATTGGCAACAAAAAGAGCAAAGTCCATTTTGTCCTTTTTATTGCCCATATCATACGCGCACGAGATGCGCGTTTAGTCGTGTATGCCAAACATGCAAGGGATATTTCGTCGTCACTTGAATTAAAATTGGTTAAACTTGTGGCCGTACGTATGTGCGGATATTGTGATCAATGCTATATTCTTACGGAAAAGTAGTAAAATAACACATTTCATTCGTTATACATTGATTCTTATCCAAATAACACCTCTCGGCAGTTCGTGAAAAACGATCTTGTCCTTTTTGTTGCCCAAATACGTGCAATTTTGTCATTTTGCCCTTTTGTTATTTTTGATTTTCTCAAAAAGTGGGGCACATATAGGAATTCTAAATATATCATCGAATAGGTTTTAAAGAACTCTATCTGAAAATAAAATAAAAACAAATTCGATATTTGACGATAATATCGGCCATTTTGCCCTTTGTATTGCCCAGCGACGATATCCTGATGATATTAGCGCTTAGTGGCTTGTTTGCATTAAGCGCTATATAAATGTGTCATATTATTATTATTATGATGAAAGGGGAGAATGTTGCTGTCCTGTCTTGTTCTTGATGGAAAGAAAGGGTGAACAGCTGTCCACTGCGCTCACATCGTTCTGACGGTTACACAAACAAATATTATGATACAGTGGCACCTCACTTTGTTACATGAAAGTAAAATAAACACAATCATGTAGAAGGGCTGGAATTAACAAAATGGCCTGGTCAAAAAGAGGGTATATTTATATCGGAGCTCTTATAAAGAGTTTCCAGTATATTCACATTTCGATTCAAATTGCTGACATATTGGACATTTTAATTACATACAATTTCCAACAAATGTTAGCTTTACCTGGTTCAATTGTTTTTATTTATATTTAACAGAAATTAAATCCATTTTCAAATAAAATATGTTTACATTGCACTGAATGACAAACACACATTAAATTAATTTTCAATTACAGTATACAATTTGTTAAAACTTATGGATGTGTGAAGGATGCCCTTTGTTGTTAACTTAATACCTGACTTTTGAAGAAGAAAAAAAGCCCTGTATCCCAACAGCGTTTATGTTTGTTTTGTATTGTTTTACAGTTTGTTTGTTTGTTTTGTTTGTTTGTTTGTTTTATTTCTGCATTTTTTTCAAATCAATACATAATTATAATCATACAAATCATGTTTTTTACAATAAAATTACAAGGTAATAATTATACATACAGAATATTACTAACATAATTATCAATTTTGGGTAATACATAAAACACATAAATGCAGGAGACCGCCATCATGAGCTGTAAGCTTGAAATCGATGGCGGCCTCTTGGGGACAATCGGCGACACAAACTAATGCTTTTGTGTTGTATACAGTATGCATGACTTTGATCGGATGTGTGCAGTACAAGTGCATGTGCGAGTGAGAGTGCATGAAAATAGAATTCCGGTTATGATAAGTTTTGGATTTGACTAAAAATTTAAATGTATATTTTGCTTATTTAAACATAAGAGACGATGTTTAGTGAGTTACGACTCTATATATAGTGATACAAGGTGACGTTTTAGTGTTGTTTTAAAAGAATAGAGGGTCAGGCGTGATTTAATTATATTTGGTAAATTATTCCATAAATCGGGGCCGAGATGTCTAATCGATTTATGTGTAATTAATAACTTGGGATTCATCAAATGGAAATTCCCAGAAAGACGAGTTGGATAGGAATGAATTGTACTATTATAACAAAAATAGTTATTAAATGAGATTGGAAGTTGTTTATTTTTGTACTTAAACATAAATACTGCAACTTGGAGAATATGCATGTCAATAATTGTTAATGTTTCTAACTTTAAAAATAAGGGTTCTGTGTGGGCAAGGAAAGTTGATCCTGTACAAGTACGCAAAGCTCTTTTTTGTAATAAAAGAATAGGATCAAGTTTGGTTGCACCACAATTGGACCAAACAATATTACAATATGTTAAATATGGAAGTACTAATGAATTATACAATAAGAACAGGGCTGTATGTGGCAAAAGAAATTTTAACTTGTTTATGATTCATACACTTTTAGAAATGGACATAGTTTCGTGATGCAAATGATCATTCCACGTTCAATTATCATCAATAAATACTCCTAAAAACTTAAATGTGTTTATTTGTTCAATTAGTATATTATCAATATTAATAATAATCGGGGCATTATCCTCTAAATGAGAGTTATAATGTTTAAAGTGCATAAAGTTATTTTTTTTATATTTAATGATAGTTTATTACATTTAAACCAATTGGAGACTTTAGACAATTCATTATTTAAAACATTCACCAATGATTCTAATTTGTTATGAGAGCAAACAATATTTGTGTCATCGGCAAAAAGAACAAACGACAATAGGGAAGATGTATTAGATAAATCATTAACATACTGTATATAAGAAATAAAAGTGGTCCTAAAATTGAGCCTTGTGGTACACCACAATTGACGGAGAGTAAATCCGAATTAACGCCATTGAATGTAACATATTGTTTTCTTTTTATCAAATAATCTTTAAACCATGAAAGGGCTTGACCACGAATACCATAAAACGACAATTTATAGAGTAAAATATCATAATCAAGTGTATCGAACGCTTTACTAAGGTCTAAAAAATACCTATTACATGTTCTTTATTCGCCATAGCATTGGTAATTTTATCATAAATTTGTATTAAAGCTTGGTCGGTGGAATGATTTTTTCGAAAGCCATATTGATTTGGATTTAATATATTGTGAGCATTTAAAAAATCAAATAACCTATTATAAACAATTTTCTCTAAAACTGTTGATATGCTAGGAAGCAAAGAAATAGGACGATAATTACTAATTTCATGCGAATCATCTTTTTTTTAAATGGGATTTACCTTGCCTATTTTAAATATATCTGGAAAAACACCCTGCTGTAAAGATTGATTAAAAATATAAGTTAGTGGATCAGCAATAACGTGAATAATTTGTTTTAAAGGTGATGTACTAATTTTATCACAACCTTGAGATTTTGACATACTTAAAGATTTAGTAATATTTATAATTTCATTAGGGTTAGTGGAACTTAAGAAGAGCGACTTTTCGATCCGATTAAAAAGAAATTCTGTGTAATGTATATGTGTAGGGCTATCAATTTTATTTGCAAGTTGGGGGCCAATACTAGTAAAAAATGAATTAAAACAGTGAGCATAATTATTCGAATCTTCAATTATATGATCATTTAGAGTAAGGTAATCTTTGGGTAAAGCATCCTTTTTTGTCCCCATTACTTCTTTAATGACCTTCCAAGTAGCATAAGTATTAGAACTTACTTGCTTCAATTTATTCAAAAAGTGTAACTTGCGTGACATTCGAATTATATTCGTTAATTTATTACGATATTTTGTGTAAGTTTTTAAATTTATATCAGTAGGTTTTCTCAAGTGTAATTTATATAAGCGATTTCTTGTTCGTATTGATTTAAGTATACCTTTTGTTATCCAAGGGTTATTCGGTTTATTCCGTTTACGTTTATTTTTTACTAAAGGAATATTCCTGTCATAATATCTTTGTAATTTATTATTAAAATTTGTGTACGCAATATTTACATCATTTACATTATAAACATCTACCCAATCCTCTACGGCTAAATTCTGTTTAAGAAGTTCAATATTGTGAGAAGTTTCTTTACGATACATTTCATTATCGGGTGGTTTACGAACAGATATTTGATGTTTGCATACAACAAATACGGGCAAATGGTCAGAAACCTCAGAACATAATATTCCTCCAGTTATTTTATCTATAGATACGTTGGAAAAGATATTATCAATAAGTGTTGATGAGTGTACGTTTATCCTAGTGGGCTTATTTATAAATGAACAAAAACCGTATGAATACATCAACTGAGTGAGTCTATCGGAATTAATACTACTGCGAGGTAAAGAGAGACAATTTATATTAAAATCGCCAAGAAAATAAACATGTTTGTTTTCTTCAGCTAATTTATGTAGACACGTTTCACAATGTTCAAAAAATAATTCAATATTACTATTGGGGGGTCTATAAATCAAACCAATGATAACATTCTTCAATTGATCATTTACAATTTCAATAAATAATACTTCTGCCTGTTCAAATTTAATATCATAACGAATTTTAAATTTCAAATTGTCGGCTATATAAAACGCTATCCCGCCACCCCTCCTTCCATGACGGTCAGCCCTTATTAATGTATAATTGGGTATATTAAACAACTGTGGTGAGTTACTGTGTAACCAAGTTTCACTTATACCAATAACAGAGAAATTACATTTTACGGAAAAAAGGAGGTTTTCAAAATATTCAAAATTTCTATTCAAACTTCTTGAATTAATATGTAATAAAGAAATATTATCAGGATTATCCATAAATCTATCATTAAATTCCAACGGTGTATAATATTTACTTTCATTTAAAGAATTATCAAATATATTATCAAATAATCTGGGGCGAGGGAAGTTTAAAGTCATCGTCTCCATTATCGAATAAAAATAAAAATGACCGGAGAAAGAGATTGGTATACATGTGTGCATGTGTAAGTGCGGGTGCATGGGTGTAAATAATTGAGCTTAACTACTGGTGTATGCATAGTGCGAATATTCGGAGCATGCGACGAGAACATGACATCCATCCTTACAAAGCCATGCGCACATGCGCAGAGCCCGACCACCACCCACAAACTAAGTAAGAACGTTACATAATATATAATTACGAATGAGGTTACAACGATTCAAGTTAATATCAATAAACAGGGTATGCACAATAGCACTACATCATTGCAGTACTACATACACACACCAACAACAGGAAGAAAAGGAAGAAGGAGGAGCAAAATGCCACAGAGGCTGCATAATAGCAGGGGCGCCGATCCGTCCGGAAAACACAATGCACTGGAGGGGCGAGCAATTGTTCACAAACAAACGCTCGCCCCTCCAATGCATCGCACCCCGAACAGATCGACGCCTCTGCCGCATAGAGTTGAAAAGATAGAGAAAATGGAGAAAGGAAGAAGGAAAACCAAGCGATGAAGAATGCGATGTCTGAAAAATAAAATGAGATGTAAGGGAGCCATACACATGTACACAGATAGAATTTGACCATGTAAATAAAATGCATTATATTAATTGAATTCAATAACAATACCAAGAAAATGAGGTTGGCGATTACATAATAAAGAATGAGAGTAGGCGTAGGTGGTGGCGAGATACACAAATGATTATATCATAGTAGACAATGAAATTTAAAAAAATGTAGGTTGTATAGACATGAGCTGGTATAGCTTTAATCGAGCAGAGTCAATTCAATAGTTTGTTTAAAAGCGCAAATAGTACAACAAGAAGAAAAAAAAATTTTTTTCGAGGAACAACGCGTGCTTCCTCGAACCGTCTACCAACTGTCAATATTGTTTCAACGCAATCATTTTAATTGTTGGTAATTAATCAAATGGTAGGCTAAATGTAGGTGTCACTTTATCAAATACAAGTGTATCAAGTGTTCCCAAACTATTTCAACTTAACTCTTAGCATGCCATGAGCGTGCATGCACGCACAATAGACTACTTGACCATGTCCATTGTATTGTGCAGTGGCATATTGTATACATAAGTGGCTCTATTGTATGTGTGCCCCCTTATCTGCAGGCTTGGGGTATTTGCCTTTCAATATAATTCCTTTCAAGCCCCCCTTCCAATTAATGTGGCAGGCTAAAGGTTAATCTCCCGAAATAAGGTCCCCGATAAAAAAAAAAATGTATGTTGGACACGCCACTAAATTATCGTAGTGATAAATAAGACGAAGTTAAATATTTATCTTAAAATAACAAATATGAATTATTCTTGGCATGGGTAGCATTAATTGTTGCCTTTACAAATTACAGGCAGCTCATCACAATTTGCTTATCACGAATAACGAAATAACGGCTTGGTACGAACAGTCACGTTCACGTCACGTTCACGGTTCTGTACCTTTTGTGAAACAGGTCACCCAAATCTACGAACAGTCACGGTAAAGTTACCCAACAATTTGTCGTTTTCCATGCCGGTAAAACTCGAATCGTCACGTCTACCAAAACGTGACGCGAGTGTTTAATCATTATTTGTAAAAGTGAAAGCGCTTGTGTACTAAGACTAGTAATGACGTCATCCAGAATATTCTCGACGACACATGCACTTTTCCTTTTTGTGCGATGGAATTTCCTATGGGGATTGCGTGTTTAAGGATTTGTCGCAGCGCACATCAAAATTGTATGTAAGTGATATCGACGAGATGCGAGAGCGAGGCCGAGGCACAGTTTGACGACGCGGCGTCGAGTAAATTGCAGGCTAGGCGCCGGATATTTTCGATGGACGATGATGACAAAGTGAGAATGTGAGTATAGTTTGGTATAGCGATTATTCCTTTTCTAGCTGTTACGAGGACATGCCATATGCCCAAGAGCCCAAGGCTCGACACGGCTATGGGTCATTCCATGGTCAAATCACCCAATGGATTTCATCGCACACCCCCCTCCAAATTTGCTAATATTTGGTATGTATAATATGTTTTCAACCTTTAAAAGCTCAAATATTTAAGTTTTAGCCCAATCCGCCCAACGGGATTTGGCGCTATGGTCGATTCTTATGGGGGAGTTTGGTAAGAAATGGGCGTTGGCACCATTTTTCAAATGGCAATTGTCTGTTAACCGTTGGGTCAATTTATGTTGTGATGGTGTCATTGGACTGGGGGATGTTATATGCGTTTTATCTCGTGGATCAAATAATTTTGAGAATTTTGTTGCCTTAAATGTTGTCTTGATATCATTTCTACAACATATGAAAGAATTGGAGATATATTATTTCTTGTTTTTTCTACAGCCTTGTTTTAAGTTGCAAATTTCATGTAAAAATGAATTATTTTAGACCTACACCCATGTCCAAGAATTCTATAGGGGTGTATTATGTATGAAAAAGACCTATTCAAAGTCATGATTAGAGCCTATTCCACACCCTGGCTTACCACAGTTAAATAGACCTGCTAATCCCAATACATAGAAATCCAGACAAATGGCATCTATTGATGTTCCAATGACAAGGGTCCTGTTTCAGAAAGAGGTAAAATCAACTGTGAGCCAGATCAAATGTTCTTAATGCACACTCTGATTGGTTGAAATGCAGAAAATGTCTCTCTCTGCAACAGGGCCTAGGTGTAGATCTTTTCTTGAATACAATCTTTCAAGTTCAAGTTCAAATGCAAACTTGTACATCAATCATGAAAGCAAATATCTACAGGTATCCCTTTTCAATGAATTCATGTTTCTATGCAACATTTATGCAATTAAGTTACATGATTTGCAATCTGTAAAAATTCAAACCTGATTCTTTCCAACTAATCGAACACAAAAAGTAACTACCCCCTTGACAACTGCTCATAATTACATAACCAATAATTGTTTCAAGATGTCCTTTTACCACAATATTTCTACAGTTGTTTTGTGTGAAAATCAAACAGCATTGTTTCACAAACCATCAATAATGCATAAGTATGTGCTGTTTCACAAAAAATGGACAGGCATGTGCAAGTTCTTGTGACTTTTGAAATTTGGTCATTTGTCTTTAATCTAGCTGTGCTCATTCAGCCATCTCTCATTTCCACACAAAATGTACAAAAAACTGGTAGAAATATTGTAGTAAGATGACATCTTGAAACAATTATTGGTTATGAAATTATGAGCAGTTGTCTAGGGGGTAGTTACTTTTTGTGTTTGAATTTTTACAGATTGCAAATCATGTATTTATTGCAATTTATGGGTGCATAGAAACATGAAATTCATTGAAGGATACCTGTAGATATTTGTTTTCATGAATTGATGTACAAGTTTGCCATTTTGAACTTGAACTTGAAAGATTGTATTCAAGAAAAGATCTACACCTAGGCCCTGTTTGCAGAGAAGAGACATTTTCTGCATTTCAACCAATCAGATGTGTGCATTAAGAACATTTGATCTGGCTCACAATGGATTTTATCTCTTTCTGAAACAGGCCCCTTGTCAGGTTGGAAACAGGTGGTATTCATTGGAACATCAATAGATGCCATTTGTCTGGATTTCTATTGTATGGGGATTAGCAGGTCTATTTAACTGTGGTAAGCCAGGGTGTGAATAGGCTCTAATCATGTATTTGAATAGGTCTTTTTCATACATAATACACCCCTATAGAATTCTTGGACATGGGTGTAGGTCTAAAATAATTAAATTTTACATGAAATTTGCAAACTTAAAACAAGGCTGTAGAAAAAACAAGAAATAATATATCTCCAATTCTTTCATATGTTGTAGAAATGATATCAAGACAACATTTAGGCAAAAAAATTCTCAAAATTATTTGATCCACGAAGTAAAACGGAAGGTCAAAGACTAAGGTCAAAGGTTATCGTATCCAAACTCGCTCATGCATGAAAACAAATGGCATAAATGGATTGCATATAACATCCCCAGTCCAATGACACCATCACAACATAAAATGACCCAATGGTTAATGGACAATTGCCATTGAAAAATGGTGCAAACGCCTATTTCTTACAAAACTCCCCCATTAGAATCGACCATAGCGCCAAAACCGTTGGGCGGATTGGGCTAAAGCTTAAATATTTGCGCTTTTCAAGGTTGAAATCTCATACATACTATAATCAGAAAATTTGAAGGGGTTGCGATGAAAATTTTCACTTGTTTTGGGTGATTTGACATGGAATGCCCCTATGGCTGCATGAGCCATGTGCAAATAGTCCGTGGGCCAGAAGGGGTCTACCGGTGACCCCCCCTATGATCCTCCGACTTGGGGTCATTTTTGTCCATTGATATGTCTGTTAGAAACAAAATGTTCCCAAGAAAAAAACTCATTTGCACTATGTTGTTTTTTTACTAACTTTTTTGGAGGTATGTAAAAATAGCACTTTTTCATTTTTTGCTGTATTTCTTAGGGTGAAAAATTGAGATTGCATTAAATGCTCTCATTTCATAATGGCTAGGTCTGTATCAACTAAACTTTGCTGATACATATGTTTACTTACGCGTAAGACACAGGAAAAGTTTCATGGTCATAGGTTGATTGGCTTCATATAATTATGACGTCATCAAATTTGCATATGAAAAATCATGGAATTTCATTGAACAAAATGGTCAAAAAAACAATGTTCATGAGAACAGGTTTATTTTTTTCACCGTGAA
Organism: Echinarachnius parma; assembly: GCA_037951105.1. NCBI lineage: Eukaryota > Metazoa > Echinodermata > Echinoidea > Clypeasteroida > Echinarachniidae > Echinarachnius > Echinarachnius parma. The sequence continues at coordinate 33,314 of JBAMJV010010077.1, forward strand.
AATTATGATAATGAGCTGAAACTTATGTTGTATATTTCTAAAAGTATACTAAGATCAGAAATGATGTTATCCTTTGAATATAATGTACACAAATTACATTTTTTATTACGTAATCACCATGAGTCATATGTAGTTTTAAGGCATATGATGTCATGTAGAGTATTGCCCAAGGCGGTACATATTGCTTCCTCTTTTATTTCTTTATTTGAGGACCAACCATTCTCAATATTTGGCACATATGTCAAACTAGTAGGGGCTCTTTAGTTTGCAATAGTTAGCATTTCAAAAGGTCATCATATGAGGGTGCTATTTACTAAAATTTGATAAAAACCTACAAAATCCCATAGATTCCGATATAATGAGGCTTTTTTCTCTATTTGTCTGATTTTTATAGACAACTTGATTTTAAGGGTCGCATTATTATGCAAATTTACTTTTCCTAGAGTGAAATTAAAGACTGTTTTGTTGTATCTTCTTTGTTTTAGGGCATAAATCAGGCATAAGTATGTGTAAATGTTACTTTAAAAGTGAATAGGAATACAGTGCGTTACATACAAACTATTTCAATTGTTTATTTAATCCTAACTCTATTAATCTAGTCCTGAGTGAGATTTTCGATACCATAATCTATTACGATATCAAACTAAGGCAAAATGTTTTGGGACATCTTGCCATAAATTTGTTTTTGTATTATTTTGTATTATTCTTTTTTGGCATCACTTTGTTTCAGAGAAGAGAACAAATGAAAACGTCTCGTTGACAGTTCATTATTTGATCCCTCCTCATTATGGATTTTTTTTGTCTTTAAACTGATGGTTTTGTGTTGACAACTCGATTTGTTTCATTAGTACAGTATGCAAGTTCATTACGTCCAGGATATATAATAGTTTATAATTGTCTGAATGTGACCTTGAAAATGAAATAAGAAATACATCGCGATACATATGCTTTTATGTACCATTTGTCCAGCCCTGTTAATCTAGCATTGAGTAAGTTGTTTCTATCTGAATACATTTACGAATATCAAATATACATAACAAATACAAAATAGCTATTATAATTCAGTCAGATTTAAACAGAAAAACATTAATTAAAGTATATTACTTTTATGCTTGGACCACCCTTTTTAGAAAAGGGAACAGCATAGTGCGTCTCATTAACAAGGATGAACATTATAAGTTTGAGCTTACCAGGGTAACAGAGAGTTTACAAAACTAATATGCACAGGGGAAGTCTGTGTGTACAGCATTATTTTCTGCAACTATTGTTCTTTAATAAAGATGAAGCATACTATTCATATTCATATTCATCAAACATGTTTTACATCAAAGTTTATTTAGAGCAATTAAGTGGAGATATTCCATTAGTCAATGACACTTAGAAATGGTAAAGATAAAGTTGTAACCGTTTCAATATAATCTGGCCTTCCTGAGAACCCTAAATAATCTGGATGGATCACGGCCTGAAAAGCCACTATGGCAACATTGTTGATATCGATTCGCTGTTTTAATCCACTGTGTGGGGAAACGGTGGCAGAGCATACATGCTTTAAGATTAAATAACAACGAAGGATGGACGACACATATCTGTTGAACTTTTTTCCTTTTAAATGGTATATTCCTCAGGAGATATCCATGGCATAAATAAGCTACGAAGATCAATGTGGACATGTCGATAGCAAACAGCAATAAACCGTGGTCAACCACGTCATCAATGACCCCAAGGGGGGGGGGGGGTACTCGTGTATACAGTATTTGCAAAACGGGGATGTGTCGCTTCAAAGACCCCTGTTTTACAGCCGATCCGGGCCGCTCCTAAGGGTCCCATCTTTCATCCAAAAAAAAAGCAGATCGACGATCCTAAGGTTCCCATTTTCATTTTGAAAAAGGCCAATCGCCGCTCCTATGACTGTATAAGGTCTCTCTTCATCAAACAAAACAAGGCCGCTTTACAGAGCTCTGCCTCGATAATTTTGGCGATGACAACTGTTAGAGATAAGTCTACCCTTTCTACGTGATAGAATCTCTCCCGCACGCGTACAGTGAAGGCATTCTCTGCTGCAGATTGATAAACTGTTTGTTTTCAAGGAGATTATCGGGTTGTTGTTTTTTACTGACCCCTCACCTTCAATAGCAGTTTAGAGCTTGTTTCATGCATTATCTCGTATCATCACACAAATTCCTGCCAAAGTTGGGAAAAATCTGAGCGCTACGTCGTTTGCCTCTGTCAGATCTTTGATTGTGCACATTCAATGTACCAGATCACATTTAAGCAGGTATCCATGATCTGAGGGGGTTGATCGCACTCGCATTTTGCTGCACCTTCGATATATCCCAAGTTCATCATGTTGGTTTGCATCTTCCCATGCCTGCCAAAGCCTATTCAGGCTACGCAAAGTCATCAAGGGTTGTTGAATCCTGCTGACAGTTTCTATGATGGCACCATAGGCATACACTACCGGCATGTCCTAAAGCTCAATCTAAAGGACTTAGTAACATTGGTCCCAAATCCTCAAAATAAAATTGTAATTCTAGCGGTTCCTTTATACCTTGTTGTATTCGTATTAAACAATAAAATCATGGGACACTTTCGGTTTTTCAAATTTCCCTTTCATTACTAAGATATGTATGATTGAAGTATTTAGATAAGAAAATTCCGGGCGAGATTTTCATCCCTGTACAAAGTGAATGCAGTGAGTTGGTGAATATCACCCAATAGCACTTTGCATTTTCGCTCATTACTTGGCCATACATTGTCCATTTGACCTGAAATTTTTCACACAATACCCTGAGGACATATGAGATAACAACAGTATACATTGCATCAACCATTCATCAGTTTTTGCACATCTCAACAAAGTTACTAGATCCCTTTAAGGATGCAGTGGGTGTCCTTCGTCCTCTGTTTGGTCTCAGTCGTTCCTTCTGGCTATCAGCAGCCCTATTTATTTCAGGGGTGTGATAACCAGATATCAGATATATGTTATCAGTCCTCGTTCATCACATACATCATGCTATATAACGGAAGCTTGTGTTCTTCGTTGGCATGTGCTGAGCTTTCCCACATCCGTGCAGGCATACTCTGCAACATAGTATAAGTGAGAGCAGAGCGGTAGATCTGATTGTTGAGCTTGGTTATATAGCCTAGTACGGTTGAAAGGTCTATCTAAGGTCACCCCTAGATATGTAGAGAGGAATATCACAGTGTCCCAGTCTAGTTCAATTCCAAGTGATCTTCAGTTTCTGGTTTGCATGCATGTTCTTCAGATGAAAGGCGCTATTTCAGATTTAGTTGAATTAGACTTCAGATGATTCTCTTTGTAGTACAAGGATTAGGTTGGTAAGTCCCTCATACAAGATGGCTTCTGCCTTAGGGAAGTCAACACTTTTGGTGGTGATACACAGGTCGTCTGCACAGATGAAACCTTGTCTCAGGGAGATATAGGTTGATCGTTACATAAAATGTTGACATGGGCGTAGATACTTACGTAATACATATTCATCCGAGAGGGATGAATCAATAGATCATCCCCCCCCCCCCCCCCCCTCGATGATAAGTATCAATTGACAGATCTACGCCCATGAATGTTGAACAGAGTTGGGCCAGAATGCTTCCTTGGGGAGGCCATTCTTCTGCCTGCGCCAACGACTCTTCTTTCCAAACAGCTCAACCAACTTTTTCTATCAGAGTCTTGACCATTTTGGTCAGGTGCATGTTGTTCACACTCAGTAGTTTGTGTAGAGCCTGTGGTGGTTGACAGTAGCATAAGCTGTTGAGAGGTCTACAAACACAACTCCAGTTAAGACACTTACTGGAAACCATTTTCTATATGTTGGGTAAGGGTTAAGCAGTTGTCTTGTGCAAGACTTCCCATAACGGAATCCTGCCTGCTCCTTCATCAGAAGATGGTTCTACAACTGCACATAAGCGGGTCAAAACTAGTCGCTTGAACAGCTTGAAGGTGTGCAAAGAAGTGGTCTGTTTAACGCTTTGTTGCTGATATGTCTTTTTCTGGAGCTTGCATGTTCTGATGGATGCCGTTCTGCGACAGGAAAGTGTCCTCCCAACAGAGTTGTCCACACATGTAAATTTTGTCGTGGTAAGATTTACATTTAGTTGGTGTATGTTGTTTTAGGATTGTACTGAGTGTGATATTAATATGACAGATCATTACTGTGTTGTGTTCTTGTGCTCTTGACTACAATTCAAAGGTCTCAGCATTAATTAGAATTGTTTCAGCAGTTTGGTTAAGTGAATCAATTGTAACCTCATTTACATGTTAAGGATGAGCCAGTGGCAAACGGTTTCATATGCATCAGTCCAGGACCACTTTGGCAAAACCGCTATATCCGCGATTATCACGTGATACGCAGTATTGCGTCATGTTCGGTTCCACGTGTTGTGGCAATGGGGATATTTGTGCAACGACTAAATTCAATTAAATTACATTTATTTTCGCCCAATTTTCTGGACAGATCATCTAAATAGTAAATGTGTAGCATCCTTGATAATTAAACTAATGGTGTGTAGTTTGTCTAAATGATCTAGCCAGAACATTTAAAGAAAATCTTGCTCGATTATGCGGGTTCGATTTCAAATAAACGGTTGATTCGCGCATATACTTACGCGACAGGTTTTTGATGCCCGTACGAACTGGTACGGTGCGAAATTATGAGAGAAAAGGAGGGAGCGTGTGAGAGAGGGCGTATAGCTCGGCAAGATAAGAGAACGGCAAGATACACTTAGCACGCGGAAGGCGAGGAATGGCGGACACAAAGCTGCATATTTGTAAAAAACGGCTTTACAAAATTCTATTTTTGTTTCGATCACCGATAGTATCGCATGGCACTATCGCCACGATATATGCGCCATCTAGCGACATTGATTGGAGAATAGTGGGAAACCCGCTATTTTCACGATAGTTGGAAAAGCGAAAGTGGTCCCTGACTGTGCATAGGTAGCAATTGCTGTTGGTTTTAAGATATCTTCTATGGACTGTGGCAAATTAATTACTTAGCTCGTGAATTAATAACATTGATTAGGAGCCAGGCCTGCCCAAAATTTGGGATGCTCTTTTGTGATTGCGTGGTGCTGGTTTAGGATCAAGCGCTTCAAAAGCTTAAAGATGTGGCGCAGCTAGATGGTAGATGCTTAATTTTGGTATAATTCTTTATCATAATTTCATGGCGTAAAGATAATGGTACATGTTGGCATTATATCTCATCACTACAGCTAGTATAAAAGACAGACGGTGTAATGCTTAAGTTATTTGTCACCTTTATTCGTAGTAAAGAAAAACAATCATGAAAGATTTAATCTAACTGACATCACCTATTGCCACAGCCATGCTTTCACATGCCGTCATGCTAGCCTTAGTATCCCGTTTATTTATGAATATTGGCATAGTACGTTGATTTTGGTAACAAAAATATGAGCGCAAATGTTGCAAAAGGAGTTTACAGTTCTACTCACACACATACGTTCCCATGCATGTGCCTCTAATTTCTAGACAACTTTTCATGATCTAAAACATTTTTAATGTGGACGGTAACTTTAATTTTATTTAATTAATTCGCCATTTTCTGTCGCCATGGTAATCATAAAGGCATGCATGCGCGTGTACTCATTTAGTTATCACATGACGTTTCTGTCACTTTTGTAGGGTAGGTATCAAATAATGAACTGCAGACAAGAGGTATTTAATTTTTTCTCTCTTCTCTGAAAAGAAATGACATGCCAAACTGAAGAATAATACAAACATTGAAAAACAAGTTTCTGACTAGAATTGTTCCCAAACATTTTATCTTAACTTGATATTGGAGTAAAAATTGCTATCACAAATCTCACTCAGGACTAGATACATAGGGTTACTATTAAATGTATAATCTTAAATTGTTTGTATGTAGCGCAATGCAATCCCCTATTCCACTTTTAAGATAAAATTCAGACGGAGTTATGCCTAATTTAGGGCCCTAAAACATATAATATGCAAGATAACAGTCTTAAATTTCATTCTAGGAAAAAGAAAATTTGCATAATAATGCAAACAAAATATCAAGTTGTCTATACAAAAGCAGACAGATCGAGAAAAAAAAAACATTTTAATAATAATTTATAGGATTTTGTATGTTTTTATAAAAATTGAGTAAATAGCGCCCTCATATGATGACCTTGTTGAAATTCTACTTATTGCAAACTAAAGGACCCCTACTAGTTTTACATACGTGCCAAATATGAGAGTGATTGGTCTCAAATAAAGAAATAAAAGAGGAAGCAATATGTATTCACTTGGGCCCTAATACACAACATGGCCATATGCCTTAAAACTCATATGACGCATGGTGATTACGTAATTAGAAATGTAATTTTTGTACATTATATTCAAAGAATAACACCATTTCCGATCATAATATACTTTCAGAAATAGACAACATTTCAGCTCATTATCATCATTTTAATGGTGTGAAAAAAATAAACTGTACTAATGAACATTGTTTTTTTGACCGTTTTGTTCAAGGAATTTTCCATGAGTTTTCATATGCAAATTTGATGACGTCATAATTAGATGAAGCCAGTCAACTTTGACCATGAAACTTTTCCTGTGTCTTATGCCTATGTACACATATGTATCAGGAAAGTTTAGTTGATACAGACATAGCCAATATGAAATGAGAGCATTTCATGCAATCTCAATTTTCACCAACCCTAGAGAAATGCAAGGCAAAAAAATGAAAAAGTGCTACTTTTACATACCTCAAAAAAAGTAGTAAAAAATCATAGTGCAAATGAGTTTTTTTCTTGGGAACATTTTGTTTCTAACATAGACATATCAATGGACAAAATGACACCCAAGTCGGAGGATCATAGGGGGGGGGTCACCGGTAGACCCCTCTGGCCCACGGAAAAGATTGCCACTGCATAGCCGGCCTACCTAGGGCCAAGGCCGGCCATAATAGCATGCAAGCGGTAGCACTGCCACTGCACTCTGGAATTCACTGGCTGCCGTCAATAATGATAAGGCAGATATCTAGTGCAATATAATAGCCTTGATTACGAAGTCCTGCCAAGCTTTGGGCCATGTATTTTCGCATGAATTTTTTTTTTTTTTTGGTCTATAGTATAGCTACAGTTCTGGCCTAGGCTAGGCCTAGTCCTAGATCGACAAATCTATCACTAAGTAGTAAGTATCATTGCCTCAACGTCATTATATGCAACCGTTCAAAATACAATGTTGAGGCAATGATAGTGATTAGATTTGTCGATCTAGCCGAGCTTCCTGAGACCAATGAGTCGAGTACTAAGGACAAGTACTTGAAATTGAGTAGTATAGAAGAATATTAAAACAGTACAGAGTGAGAGTAAGACCGGTGATGGCCTCGGCCTGGCCCTGGGGTTGTTTCATAAAGATGTTTGTAAAATAAGTTATGCATGACGTTTAAGGTATTTATGAACAATGGCAAGCCAAATGGAAATGGTGTGTCTCATACATTTTTAATGACTAGCTATATTAAGTAAACTAAGTAAAGACAAGACAAAGGTGAAATATATTTATCATGTAGGCTACAATGTTAACTGTTAAGTCACTATGGCCTATGCCCTATATGTTAACCCTTAAACCAGGCAGGGTTATTTGGGCTATGATCTGACTGGGAGTGTGTGTGTGTGTGGGGGGGGGGGGTGTTACTGGTGGAATTACTGCTCAAATCATGCTATTTTGTGACGGCCAAAATTGCCTCATTACATTTCCTATTTTTATGTATTTTGTTAACTTAAAATAATATATGTACCACTATCAAACCATGTTCCACTTAATCACTAAACAGTTGCGGTGAAAGGTTACATAACGTAGCATTATTGATGGCGTTGGGAGGAGGGGGGGGGGGTTCTTTCGCGCTGTCTATATAGCGGGGCCCCCCACCATAAAAAAAAACGTATTGAACTAGTCATTCATTCAACCTGTGAAACAGTAAGAACAAGTTCCAGTAGGTTTCTCGAAGTAACTTTTTCAGCCAGGCTAGTCAGGTCTATGAGGTCATCTGGTGGCTATGCCTACTACTTTAAAAGTCTGGCAATAGTAATTGTTCCTCCCTTTGAATATAAAGAACAAGTCCAATGGGTTTCACAATGTTATTTTTTCAGCTAAGCTACCCTAATTCAGACATACTTTGGGTCTGGGCAGTGGCATAACAGGGGGGGGGGGGGGGGGGGGGGGGGGGGGGCATTGCAAGTTGCAACCACCCCCCCCCCCCCCCCCCCCCTGAGAGCTTTGACCGGGAAAAAAAAACTTGAAAATCATGCTAAATCAGCCCCTTTTTGCCTGCTGACAGGGAAATTTCTCACCGTCAACAGGGAAAATCTGCCCTCAAAACCACCTCCCAACCGGGAAAATCTGCCTCAAAACGGGAAAATTGCCCCCTCTGACAAGTGACCCCTGTTTACGCGCCCCTGGGTCTGGGGGCTATGCCCCACAACTTACAAAGACTGGCAATGGTCATTCATTCAACCAATTTAGCTAGGCTAGCCTAGCTTGAGAATTTGACTATGTTTTCACTCTTTTCTTGTTCAATTCAACCCCGAGTGCTAATTGCCTGTTATGAGATTAATATTCAATGACAAAAAAGTGCATGTGTTATTGTAAATATCTAGTTGCATTTTGACACAAATGGAAAGGGGCCAGATCAATTAACCCCCGGGGACCCCCCGGCCAGCTGCTGCGGCTCCCCATTTTGAAAATCCTGGATCATGGCTTGGTCCAAGTTGGCCCTGCATTCAATAGATGAATGATACTGGGGGGGGGGATGGGGGGGTGCAAACGGCATGTACTCAAGCCTGGACTAAAGGGGTTGGGTGTTAGTATTTGTGCCCCTAATTGTATTGAATGACATTAGTCATATAATTATGATCAGGTAAACATAATGAAATCATCGAACATGAATGATGAAATGGAAAAGGTCATTTAATATTTACATTACTTTACAATGTCTATTTTTTTTTTGTAGAAGTGGTACATCACACTCGTAGTGGAAGTCTAAACGGCAATGGAGTCTGAGGATCATGAAGGTACAATGGCTACAGGACAAAGCTACACATAGTTCCATCGTCAACAAGTAAGCAATTAGTCTGTTTTCATCTGTTTTGCTTGTTCAACGAGTGCTTATTGCTTGCCTAATATTATTATGTACGAATAAAAGTGCATGTGAATGTCTGACTAGTTTAACACAAATAGATAGGGGCCAGATCACACCCACTTGCTATAGATGGCATTTATCCCTTTTTGAAAATCCTTAATATTTCCCTGTATGTCATGGGCTTGGGCCAAGTGGGCCCCTACTTTATTCAATAGATGAATGAGACTGGGGAGGGGGGGGGGATGTAAAGGGCAGTGATCGTACGAAAGCCTGGACTAAAGACAACCCTACCCCCCCCCTCCCTCCCTCCTCTCCCTCTCCCCCGAGGGGTGGGTGGGGTGTTGACATTTCTGACCATAATTGTATTGATTGACATTGGGCATTGATTACGATCAGCTCAACAGAATAGAAACATTGAACATGAATGATGAAATAGAAAAAAGGAAAGTCTTAATATTTGAATTACTTTACACTAGTGTCTATTTTTTTTGTAGGAGTGGT